>JAKUCM010010003.1:0-38730 GCA_023374145.1 Lepidium sativum | reverse complement strand
CTTAACACAATCTTATCAGCCTTTTAGGTCTATCTCGATACATACTAATTCCAAGAAAATAGGCGGCTTCCTACATGTCCTTCATCGAGAAACATTTTCAGAGCCAAACCTTAATGGACTTCAGCAACTCAATGTCATTTCCGATAAGTAAGATATCATCCACGTACAGCACAAGAAACACAACTGCACTCCCACTAAACTTCTTGTATACGCATCTTTCTTCTTCGTTCATGATGAAGCCGAATTCTTTGACTGCTTCATCGAAACAAAGATTCCAACTATGTGATGCTTGCTTCAATCCATAAATGGATTTGTGAAGTTTGCACCATTTCCCAGCAATTTTAGGATCATCAAAACCCTCGGGTTATGTCATATACACATCCTCTTTCACAATACCATTCAGGAACGCGGTTTTGACATCCATCTGCCAAATCTCATAATCAAAATGAGCAGTAGTCGCTAGGAGAATCCGAATGGACTTAAGCATAGCTACTGGAGAGTAGGTTTCATCATAGTCAACAGCGTGGGCATGTTTGAAAGCCTTAGCTACCAGTCTAGCTTTATAAATCTGTATGTTACCATCCACATCAATTTTCTTCTTGAAAACCCATTTACACTGGATTGCTTTCGCACCATGAGGTAAATCGACCAACGACAAAACTTGGTTTTCTGTCATGGATCCCATTACGGATTGTGTGGCTTTTAGCCACTTTTCGGAGTCAGGTCCCATCATTGCTTCTTTGAAGTTTGCAGGTTCATTGTTGTCAACGATCAACAAATCCTGTCCTTTAGTCACGAGGAATCCCAGATATCCGTCAGGTTCATGATGGATTCTACCGGATCTGTGAACTTCAGGCTCTACAGTTTTTGATTCGACAACATCTTACGAGTCTAATTGCTGCTCTTCCTGTACGGATTGAGCAGCTTCATGTCGCTCTTGAATTTCTTCGAGTTGTACTTTACTCGCACTGTTTTTCTTAGAAAGATACTCTCTCTCAAGAAAAACACCATGTCGAGCAACAAACACTTTGTTCTCGGTCCGGTTGTAGAAATAGTACGCCTTGGTTTCCTTCGGATAACCAAAGAAGAAGCATTTATCTGATTTCAGTGCAAGTTTCTCGAATTTTAATCGTTTCGCAAAAACTCACGTCCCCAATTCTTCAGAAAAGATAGATTGGGAATTTTTCCCATCGACATCTCATATGGTGTCTTTGCCACTTATTTTGATGGCACTCTATTCAGCGTAAACGCATAAGTTTCTAGAGCATATCCCCAAAAGGATAACGGAAGATCACTGTGACTCATCATTGATCGAATCATGTCAAGTAATGTTCAATTCCTCCTCTCAGACACACCATTCCATTGTGGTGTTCCGGGAGGAGTGAGTTGTGAAATAATTCCACAATCTCTCAGATAGTCGCTGAAATCTTGACTTAGGTATTCAGCTCCTCGATCAGATTGAAGAACCTTAATGCTCTTGCCAATTAGATTATGTACTTCATTTTGAAAGTCTTTGAACTTTTCAAAAGATTCTGATTTGTGTCTCATTAAATAGACATAACCGTATCTACTGAAGTCATCAGTAACTGTAATGAAATAGTTGAAATTTCCTTTGGCACTTAGACTCATCGTACCTGCTTGTCATAATGTACATGATGGATCCTATTGTGGAAGCATAGGGAATCCTACTCATGCGTTCTCGCTCAGCATGTGTCTTGGGACACCCCATCTTGCTTAGAACCATGCCATGAGACATTGGTAAGAAGCCCTTCTTGGAATCATGCATAGTTAATCTGCTCAAGACCTTATCTATATAAGTGTCTTAACACAATCTTATCAGCCTTTTAGGTCTATCTCGATACATACTAATTCCAAGAATATAGGCGGCTTCCTACATGTCCTTCATCGAGAAACATTTTCAGAGCCAAACCTTAATGGACTTCAGCAACTGAATGTCATTTCCGATAAGTAAGATATCATCCACGTACAGCACAAGAAACACAACTGCACTCCCACTAAACTTCTTGTATACGCATCTTTCTTCTTCGTTCATGATGAAGCCGAATTCTTTGACTGCTTCATCGAAACAAAGATTCCAACTATGTGATGCTTGCTTCAATCCATAAATGGATTTGTGAAGTTTGCACCCTTTCCCAGCAATTTTAGGATCATCAAAACCCTCGGGTTGTGTCATATACACATCCTCTTTCACAATACCATTCAGGAACGCGGTTTTGACATCCATCTGCCAAATCTCATAATCAAAATGAGCAGTAGTCGCTAGGAGAATCCGAATGGACTTAAGCATAGCTACTGGAGAGTAGGTTTCATCATAGTCAACAGCGTGGGCATGTTTGAAAGCCTTAGCTACCAGTCTAGCTTTATAAATCTGTATGTTACCATCCACATCAATTTTCTTCTTGAAAACCCATTTACACTGGATTGCTTTCGCACCATGAGGTAAATCGACCAACGACAAAACTTGGTTTTCTGTCATGGATCCCATTACGGATTGTGTGGCTTTTAGCCACTTTTCGGAGTCAGGTCCCATCATTGCTTCTTTGAAGTTTGCAGGTTCATTGTTGTCAACGATCAACAAATCCTGTCCTTTAGTCACGAGGAATCCCAGATATCCGTCAGGTTCATGATGGATTCTACCGGATCTGCGAACTTCAGGCTCTACAGTTTTTGATTCGACAACATCTTACGAGTCTAACTGCTGCTCTTCCTGTACGGATTGAGCAGCTTCATGTCGCTCTTGAATTTCTTCGAGTTGTACTTTACTCGCACTGTTGGGGGGGAGACTCACTACATCTCTCACTACATCTCTTATTTTAATTATTTATCTATTTTATAAATATATTACTATACTTATTGTTATTTAAAATATTGTTTTTACTATATTAATGTATTTTCACAAATCTCATAATATTTACTTTCTTTAATTAAATATCTTTTATATAATTTAATGTTATTTTATTAATCTAGTTTCAATAGTTAAATATAATATTAATATATAATTTAAAGTTTAGCATAATAGATTTTGTTAGACAGATAATTTTATTTTATAATTTATAAAATCTAAAAAAATTAACAATTAATAATATATGAATGATTTAGGTTTTTTGGTTGAGAAACTCATGGAAAGATTACCGATTCAGATGGTCTAAAGACTAAGAAGGTTGTTGTTAATTAGCAAACCAAATAAAAAAGTTGGCATTTCAAGCATCGCAATGATTGATACAAAAGAATACTCCGGTTTTCTTTTTTTTTTTTTTCAACGATAGAATATCAAAAACAGACGCGTTAAGAATACAGACTGGACATCCTACATACCCTAGCCAGTGCGTCCGCCTTGTGATTCAAGATCCTAGGAATGACCGATAATGTGTAAGAGGAAAAACTTGGCAGAAGCCGTCGAAACTCCTCCTGATGTGGTATGAACGCCGGCCACTCGTCTGGTCGTTGGATGATGGACCACACCGTCTCGCAATCTGTTGATATCTCTACTTCCTGGATTCCTCGCTCAACGAGCCATCGCATGACCCCAATGACTGCTTCTACCTCCGCGTGAAGTACTGAGAGACACTGATGGATACGCATATATCCCGAACATATTCCCTCCACCGAATCTGGAAAGCAAATCCAACTGATCCCCGTGTAGAGATCAGTTTCCTTCCAGGACGCGTCCACGTAGAATTTGTAGCCCGTGAAACTTAGATTGGCTGTGGTGGAAAATATTGATCGTGATTTCACCAAATTATTTGGGTGGGTCCCTGGTTCTCGTGGAACAGTAGTACCCGCCCGGGCGGCAAGCCAGACCGTATAATCTGAAGACGCCCTTTCCAAGATTAGTCGTGGATCGAGGTCAACTTGTGTAAAACAGAAGCAATTCCTCGCCTTCCAGATGTGCCAAATAATCCATGGATAACACTCCTCTCCACTCTGATTTGTGTCCCTCGAGAACAAGTAGTCCAAATTGGACCATATTGAACTTCCCGGGAATACTCCCGGAGGAGATGGGATCACCGATAAAGCTCATACCTGAAGAGCTGGTGGACATTCGAATAAGACGTGATTAAGAGTCTCATCCTCCGTCCCACACCGCTGACATCGAGTCTCCTGACCAATTCCACGTCGAACCAGTTTTTGGGCTACAGCCACACTCCCTGACACTATTTGCCAAAAAAGTGTCGTATCTTAGCATCAAAATTATCAAGAGTATCAAAATTTGGTCCAACCACCCCCCAGTCCAACCTCCTCGCATCACCGGCCAACTTATAGCCAGATTTGACAGTGTAGCGACCTGTCGTCGTATAATGCCAACCCCAAGAATCCGCTCTTTGATTGGCTGGCAGCCTGATTCCCAGTATCAGCCTAGCCTCATGTTCATCGAAGACTTCGGTTTAACATTTCGTTTTAACCATAAAATTTGTTTCATGGCACCAATATTACACGTTGGAAACTAGAATTCCTTTAACATACGAAGCCACATTATCTCTGAAAATAGCATTTATAATTGACAACAATAGCCACAATATCTTTAAATATGAAATCGTTTAAGTTCACCAAGTAGATTAAAGCCTCAAAACTTCATTAAAGATAGAGAAATCATCTGAAACATATCCAAAGCTAATGGAAACAAGCACAAATATTGCAAGCTTGGAGGAAAGGAAGATTCTTTAACGGTTAGCCTTGGCAACTCTCTCGATCTCATCTTTCTTCTTGATGGCATAGCTGCAAGAGAAGAGAAGAAATTATAATTAGCTAACAAATGCAAAAGTGAGGATCATCCAGGAACAGACAATGAAAAAAGGGTGTTTACCTGTTGGAAGATCCCTTTGCAGCATTGATAAGTTCATCAGCAAGGCACTCAGCAATTGTCTTGATGTTCCTAAAGGCAGCTTCACGTGCACCAGTTGTGATCAAGAAGATCGCTTGGTTCACACGTCTTAGAGGAGAGATATCAACGGCCTGTCTTCTAACCACACCAGCAGATCCAATCCTGGTAGCATCTTCACGTGGACCACTAATTCACCCACAACGAACAAACCCTCATAAGAAAAAGGCTTCATAGTAGCACGCAATAAAGGCTACAGGCTCTCAGTGTCACTGTCTAAATTACCTGTTAACAATGGCATCAATGATAACTTGAATTGGGTTCAAGTCAGTCAAGAGGTGGATGATCTCCAGGGCATGCTTAATGATCCTCACTGCCATCAATTTCTTACCGTTGTTCCTTCCGTGCATCATGAGAGAGTTAGTAAGCCTCTCAACAATTGGGCATTGAGCCTTTCTGAACCTCTTCACAGAGTATCTTCCAGCAGTGTGGGGAACAAAGGTTGCGTGCTTTGCTGGCTGAACACCAATGTAGTCAACAAGACTAATGTCTGTAACCTACAAACATCAAATATGCAAATTGATAAACAAACATTAGCCATAATCATTTGCAACAAAGAATCTAAAAGCTTCTCGGCTAAGATACCCAAAATTCTTAATACAAACTCTAAAAGCTTCTCAAGACAAAAAGAGAGCACATTTCACACAGGACAAGACTTTTGGACTGGGAACTATTGTAATATTATACATCGCAAGGAGAAAACTTTGGCCAACAATCTGAGCTAATCGACACCAATGTAACCCTCATACCAAAATGGAGCAATAATTTCAATGCCCAGCACATATCAAGAGAAGAAGGCTAGATTACAGCTAAATCTAGTAATCAAATTGTGGAAAAAGGGATTAGACCCCAGAAAAAGTGCAGCGAGCAGACAGTCGTAACAGAACCAAAGAGTGAGTAGCAGACCCATAAATCCTACGAGTCACACTCTGAAGAGCTCAACGAAAAATTTTAAAAAAAAATTAAGATGAGAAGAAATCGACGAGGAAATTTACCGAAACGTCATCAAAGCTCCAACGGTTGAAGAGCTTAACCTCGTTGGTAAGCTGCTGTTGAATCTCGGCGTCAATTTCTGCTGAGGCGGCCATAACTGGAGGATCAAGAAGATTGAGCAGAAACCACAAATAGGAAGAAAAAAGAAGCAGAAATCAGAGAATTAAAAGAACAAAAAAGGAATACCTCGAACTCGTAAGTGTCCTGAGTATAAGGATGGGGAAGAGAAGCAAAGATCTTAAGCCGCTGATAGAAGAAGAAGAAGAGGAAGCTCAAAGAAAGAAGAACAAAACCCTAAAAATGAGCAATTATAAAGTTTTGTTTATTAAATGGGTTTTATTGGGCCGGAGCAATTTTGGGTTTTGTTTTACTTAAGTTTCTATCTAAGAAGTTAAAATGGTTATGAGCCCATTTAAAATAGCATATTACCCGAACATAATAAATCAAATTATCCATAATTTTATATATAAAAGCAGGGTTGTCTCTTCTGGTGCTGACACATCAGCATGACACATCATCTAAAAAACACCAACCAAATTGTTTGATTAATCCAACTCATCAAAAACTAACTTTCCTCTCCACTACTTAACCTTCAAGTAACCATTACTCTTCACGAATCTGTTGCAGCCGTTATTCACCTTTGTAACACTTTCTTCCATGTCTGCTTTAAACTCTTTCTCCAGATACTGCTTTAGTTCCTCGACAGACATGGCTTTCTCAATAAAAATGCATTGTACCATCACATTCTTTGAAACGAGAAACTCCCACGCCTGTGAACGTAAGCAGCCCGACGCACCAGGAATCACAACCACAACTCTGTCCATAACCTACTGGAATTTCCAACACATGTCAGCTGATACGTTTTTACTCTTATGTCTCTTTTGAAACCATTGCTATGTATGGTCGTTCTGTCTTATTTATATGCAGAGGTTGTCATGTACTGTTATATTACAAAGCATATATGAAGTCTTCTACTGTGATGTTTAATATGTTCTTGTTTTTCAATCACAAAGTTTTACTAATGTTTGTAACTAAATCGGGTCATTTTGTATTATCTCTTCTATTATCAACAATAATTATGCTTTGTGTTCAAACAGATGTCATGTTTTTATGTCTTGTTACAAATAAGTTCATATAAGTAGAGGTTTCAGTTCAGTTTTACCTTTGTTTCAGAAGGCTGGAGTACTTTACAACACATGTTTAGTCACAGTCTAATTATCTTCTTTTTTTCTCCTTCAAGGATGGTCTATTGTATCGCCTTGTTCTGAATTTGGGTGATACAAAAATCATTGAACATAGTCTTAAGTATTAGATGACTTGGATTTATAAAATAATTTCATTGGTTACTTTACTTAAAAAGATACGTGATGTTGAAACTTAAAAATGATGAGTTATCAACACTACTTAACCTTCAAGTAACCAATACTCTTCACGAGACATTAACAATACAATAATTCAATTATTCTACATTAAAAGACATTAACTCACTTCCACTATTAATTTAAATCACTATATACGTTTCTCTCTTATTACTATGGAGTCATTCTTATAATTAAATTTAAGGTAAAAACACAATAAATTTCATTTGGAATCCCAAAAGTTTCAGTGTTAAGGTTGAAATGTATTGAATTCTGTTAATCCATTCACCTTTTTACAAATAAGAAAGTATAACGTTTAATTGTTTCTCTTCCTACACTTACAGCTACAAGAAAATAATTAACACGTATCTTAATTACTATGAACACACAATTAAAACATCCAGTGACTACTCAACTCTCCCAACTCATATCTATATAATCGTACATGACAATAACTTGTTCTATCTCCAGTAATTCATCCTAAATTACTATCATATGGTTCTCAAACACTAAATTCATCTACTCTCATTCCAAAAAAACATACCTCTCACTGAACTTGTTGTGGGGAAAACAATGCAGCATGTCATGGTCCGCATTTTACGTATGTGGGAGGCACAAACCCCCAAACAGAATGGAGCTCTCATCAGCCTTGATTTCTTACTATTGGATGAAAAGGTATGAAAGTCATCTATTATGGGTTTACTTTTGATAAAAAGGATGTAACCAAGATCTCCACTAAAATAAAACTCTACCAATAGTTCTTACCTACAACAAAAATCAAAGTAATTATGTGCCCTACCTGCTTAGCGTTTTCTTTTAACCTAAAATGTGCTAATATAGTTTTCTATGTTTCAACTAATGTACTTAATGTACAAAAGTCATTCCCACCGATGTTCAGTACTTTACACATCCTTTTCGTTTATCCATATATATTCAGGAAACCGTAATGCAAGGGTCCACCTACCACCGTCGCATGGAGAAATTCAAAAACCAGCTCGAAGAAGGCAACATTTATATACTTAACAACTTTGAGGTTGTCCCCAGCTATTCACACTACAAGATTACAGATCATCAACATTCAATTGTACTCAATGGTACGGGATGAGTTAAGTTACAATAAAGATGAAGATAGAGCTAACCACATTCAACTGTTGTCCAACCTAAATGAAGAGCAACTTGCCGTTTACGAAGCAGTCATGGATTCAATCATCAACTGCAAAGGAAGACTTATTTTCGTTAATGGCCCAGGTGGTACTGGAAAACCCTATACGTATAGTCATCCCTGTTGTAACTTCAGGTATAGCCGCAACACTTCTACTAGGAGGAAGAACTGCTCATTTTTTATTTAAAATACCAATAGATTTCCATGAAGACTCGATGTGTGATATCAAACCAAGAACAATGCTCGCAGAATTGGTTGAGACAGCAGATCTAATCATATGGGATGAAGCACCAATGGCACATCGTCACACTTTTGAAGCATTAGATTGCACATTAAGAGATATCATGAGTTTTACCGACCCAGATGCAGAAGCAAAACTATTTGGGGGAAAGACAATTTTGTTAGGTGGAGATTTCAGACAAATATTACCAGTCATCTCACAAGGAAACAAACAAGATACAATTCTCGCAACACTTAATAGATCTTACATTTAGCAAAGTTGTTCTGTTGCCACTCTTACCAAAAACATGAGAATGAAGCAAGACGAAAAAAACTTTGCTGCATGGATTTTACAAGTTGTGAATGGCGAGGCTAAAAGTGTCAATACTCTGAACGAAGCTTCTCTAGAAAATTACTACATAGAGATCGAAGACACACTACTCTTGGAAAAAGGAGAAAACTCAATGAGAGAAATGCAGGAAGCAACATTCCCAAATCTCGAAAACTCTTTCCAAAACTGTGTATATATGCGAGGTCGTGCCATCCTAAGACCAAGGAATGAAACTGTTGATAAGCTAAATGATTTCTTCTTAGCAAAAGTTGGAGGTGACATGAAAGAGTATCTTAGTGCTGACAGTATCGCTGATGATGATGACCTTGATGGAGTTAACCTTGTATACACTACAGAGTACCTAAATGCACTCAAGTGTTCATGATTACCAAATCATCACCTACCTTTGAAGCAGTATTCCCCAATCATATTGTTAAGAAACATAAACCAAAAGCAAGGTTTATGCAACGGGACTAGACTGCTTGTTACTCGTTTAGGTGAGAAGGTACTTGAAGCAGAGGTACTAACCGGCATCAATGTCAAGAAAAAGGTGCTTATAACAAGGATCATCATGAAAACGGCAAATACAAATTGTACATACAAAATGCGAAGACGACAATTCCCTATTAGAGTTTGTTATGCAATGACAATAAACAAAAGTCAAGGCCAAAGTTTACAAAATGTGGGTATCTATCTACCCAAGCCTGTATTCAGTCATGACCAACTCTATGTTGTTTTATCTCGCGTCACATCAAAAGAAGGGCTACGAATTTGGAGTGCCACCACACAAAAAGAAAACAAATCATCCATTAAAAATATCGTATACAAAGAGATTTTCAACAATCTTCACTATCATGCCACAATTAATTTCATATACAATAAATACCCATATTGATGTATGTAAGACTTCAATGTTGTAATTTCAGTGTTTCTATATTGTACAGAAAGGAACCGAGAAGAACAAGTTCAACCACTTCAACATGGCCAATATTCATCAAAGTAGTCTCGACTGTTGACAAAATATTCAGCCGAAATATTGTTCATCAATTTTTAAAACATTTGTTTCTCTTTCCGTAATAAACCTCTCATAGTTCTCCCAAAATAAAATAAGAATTGCAACAAAACTACATAAATTAAAAAAAGGATTTCGCCGCGTAGCGCGGGCACTCACCTAGTTGTGTTAATTAAGATGCCATCTTTGAATTTGCAGGGGTTTGGAATGTTTGGATTATTGTCAACAACAAAAGAACACCAACTATATTTATTTTATAGGCGGTTGACAATAATATCGTCGTTGAAAGATCGACAGTTAAGAACCGGTTGCTTAAAAAATAATCTTTCATTTAAAAAATAATTTTGGCTATAAAAAGCTAAAAAACTAGAGTTACAAATATAAATTCCTATAATAAAAATTCTACAGCAAAAAAACTGACAACTTAAATCATACAACAGAAAATAAAAAGTTATATTTTTTACCAATCGGCCTGCGTGTCTTTATTAATAGCAGCAACACAAAAATATATAAAATGAAGTGCATGATTTTCAAAGAAAAAACATTAAGAATTTGGTCAAATAGTCAAGTTTATTTTGATCGTTATTTATTGGAGTTGTACTCTAAAAATCGTATAGTCGTGGAATATATATTAAAAAATGGGCCACGGATAGATGTTCAATCTTAAAAGTCAAATGGCACAATTTGCAATCTTTTTCCAACACTAGTGGGTGCAGTCTATACTGCGATCCCATACCTACAATGGAGCAATATATGTGGACCATGTTTTCACGGTTAGGTTTATCTATTAGTCTAATCTTTTATTACTATTAGTCTAATCTTTTCTGCTTACATCATTATACTGTTCATTATATAACTTCTAAAGATGCCCATAAGTTCCTAAGAAACTGTTCCAAATCTTCAATTTTTATGAGTCAAAATTTGGTGAAAAAATGTATACATTGATGAATCATTTTCCCAATTGTATAGTTTGTTTTTCTTAAATAAAAATGCGAATAATATAACCCATTTTTCTTTGAAATGATGACCATGCAATTCTGTTGTTATTTATTAATGTTCTCACTCATCTTCATACTTTAAATTTAGTACTAGTTTTTATAGTACTAGGGGATTGACCGGGCTACGCCCGGTTTTTGGTTTAGAAACATTTATGTGTAGTTTATTTGTTGGGTAACTTATCAAATTTTGTGATTTGTGTTGTATTTCTGGAATGAAAAGTATGTGAATCAAAAATAGATAATTTTATTATTATTTGGAATGGTAAAATTAAAGATATGTTGCCCTACATATTGGACAATTTTTATTTGCGTTAAGCCAACTTATTATGCAATCATGGTGGTAGATGTGGTTGCAGGCTAGATTATTAATGACATCTCGTCCTTTGAATGTTTGAAGGCAAATAGTGCAGTTTTCAGTTATGAGTTATAGTTATGAAGCAGACTTCAATCAAGATTCTGGTCTGGTTTTATTTATTATTTAAAGATCAAAAGTACATGTGTGAAATTATTTGAAGACCATACTTATAATATTATCTAAAAAACAATTTAAGAATATATATTATATGAAGTAGTATTTATTTATAAAATTATGTCATTGAAATATCCAAATTGCATAAGATGTTATTCTTTTTGAATAATTAGATTGATAAGATACAATAACCTCAAATCCTTTTATAGCTTGTCTAAATTAAGAGAAAGAGAACAAATTCTAGATATCAGAATTATTAGTTGGATTAACTAAACGGAAAAATGACATGTATATAAGATATTCAACCCAATTATTTTGGATAATATAAAAAATAAAAATAAAAAGTAACTATGGACATTCAAAAGTGGTGATATGTATAGTTTCAATAGAAGATTAAACAACTTCATCACTGTAAATCAACTGAAGTGTAATATGGATATTCAAAGATCTTTTGAATTCGAATAACGAATATTAAGTTACATATTATATAGTCTTTGGTCCATAAATATATTTAAAATGTAAAACAAAACCTTTATTTTCAAAGATTTGTTTTAACAAAATCGAAATGGATTTAGTTAATAAAAAGAGATGAAGAATTGGACGAAGAAGAAGGTTCAGTTTCAGGTAATTAGAGGGTTTTGATTTATGAATGACAAAATCTAGATATATAATAAACGATTTAATATTAGTATTTTTTGCAAATATATAATAACTAAATTATGCTATATAAGCTAATTGATTATATAATATATTATGAAAATTGTTTATTCTAAATAAATTTTATTTTAAAGAAACCTATTTAAGTTTTTTCTTTGACTCGGTTCATATTCAATTTAAGTTTTTCAAATATGTAAAAAAAAAAAGATAAATATAGTTCATCTTACCTTACAATAAATTCTTTTGTTTCATGAAATCTCTTTATCAACACATTATCTACACCTTGGATTAATGAAGCCATTTACAGGTTTGTGTCATGATAGATCCAATAAATTTTGGATGACTTTATTAATGTACTGTGTATTCAACAAAACACAACATTTGGATAGTAATGAATATTGAGTGGAAATAATTTTATAGAAATGTGATCTCGTACTAGTGCAACTTTATATCAAAAAAGGGAAAAAAAATTGAACTTGTGAATAGTATGGAGGGACAGGAAATTGACAAAACTTGTAACATTGAGAATGATTTTAAATTAAATCAAAGAAACAACTTGTAATGTGAGGTGAATAAGCTGGTTTGATTGTCTAGACGGGGGCGCTTCTCGTCTTCACATCTTCATCAGATATTTCGTTTGGATGTGTGTTCCGAGCCTTGGAAAGAATTGCACAGTCAGCAGATATGGGATTATTTATTCTGGACGCCTTGTTGTTCAAGCCAACGTTGTTCGAAATAATACAGGAGACAGTGAAACTTTGACGTGAAGCTTGGAAGTTGTACATTGACACTTTGATCTGGAATTTGCACGTTTGGCCAATAATGTGTTTTAAACTTTCAGGAGATTTAGTTTTTAGTGTTTCATTGTTATCATCTCCCTGGGTAAAAAGATAACAAAGTTTGGTTATCACTTGTATGGAAGGTGTAAGTGTGTTTTTGAGGTGCAAGGACATTGAATATACCTCGATAAATGCGTTTATAAATTCAGAAGCTTTCCATCCTGCAAAGTTTGTCCCTTCACGATCAAAAATCATAAATGTTGTTGTGTCTTTGTTGTGGTCACGAACCCTTACTTCAAAGTGGTACTTACACATCCATTTGGATACAATTATTTGTTTAGTTTGTGTTTGTGTTGGACATGTTCTTTTCAAATGAAAGCATAGTGTGCAAACCTAATGAGGCCGACATTGTTGTATTTAGACACTTGTTGCAGTAAAATGAGGAGCTGGATTTTCCCAACTTTGTGTTACAGCTACTACACGAGATGTAGTATTAATCATATTGTTCGTCGACGGCATCTACTGTAGCGAGATTAATAAAGCTTGCCGCCTTGTTTGTTTGTAATTGGAAAGTAATTAATAATCTCGACGACTGTGTTACAGAATTTAGAACTTGTAGGGTTATCAATTTTGAAAAGGGACTTACCTATGTAGTTTCACTTTGAAGATATTGTTGTAATTCTTTGATAGTCACAGTTTCCAGTTTTGTGATGGAGGATGATGCGCTTGAAACAGTCGGAGGTTTTTTGTCACTTTGAGATAAGCTGAAATGTGTTTTTGTTGTTATGTTAGTGCCGATTCGGCTATCATTTGGAAATGATGGTAATCATGCAATAGCATCAGAGAATATACCTTTTGAAAAAACATTTGGTGTCTTCAATGTCATTTCCAAAAAAGAGGAGGGTAGTTGATGTCGAGCTTAGGGTTACAGTACCTGTAGGAAAATTAGGTGTGTAATGGGATCAAATATAAGTTGTAGTTGTATTTGAGATTAGTGAACAGGGAATTGAATATACCTCCTATAGGTTTTGGGTTCACAGTAGTGATGAGAATCACTTTTGGCTTGATGTGTGCGTTATTCCATCAGGCCCTAAAATTTTTGGCAATGTTTCCCCATAAGCTAACACGGATTGTGTCACACTGGATATTAAATGTTAGGTCGTTATCTTGAGAAAGAGACGTATTAAGCGTAAATCTTGTGAGGGCTTACTCTTGATGTTGGAGGTGTAGAAACACTCTATCACTTGATCTTGTGTCATGTACTTGAGATGTCATTTCTTTCGTGGATGTCAAGTGGAGGTTGTCACCTGAAATTACGCGGAGTTCACCTATGACATCTAAAAGACGTAAAAGTAAGTTCATGTGGTGTGATGTTTATGTGCTAAGTATTGTAAATGGGTAAGTATTGGGTTACCGAAGAGGTCAATGTTGGTGTCAGCAATTGCAGAAAACTCTTGGAAAGTCTTTAGCCTAAACTTGTCTTCTTCAATTATGTGATCTCTGAGTGGTGCCGGGGGGAATGTTGTTTTGTCAGTGAAATAGATGGAGTGTTTGTAGTCGGAGACGCAGTAGTACTTCTTGCTGGAATTGACCATGAAGTTTTTCAATTTATATATTGTGGTCGCCATCAATTCTTCTTGAGACCGAATTTCCCGGCTTGCCGAAATAAAACCTTGAACTGCATTTCCCTGCAGTCGTATTGATACGAAAAATCAGTGTTGTATATTTAGAAGAAATAGATTTCAATGTACCTTGGAGTCAAAGATGAGGAATTCAATGCCTTTAATATTCTTCTTGTACGTATTAAAAAGTTTAGAAAAATTATACGGAACAAAAAAATTTTAAAACAAAATGGGCTTGAAAAAGGAAAAGCACATCAAAAAGACACCAAGACATACAAAATCGAAGGCCTAAAATTCTGCAATTGTAGATTCGAGATAGCTGTGAGCATTGGTCATATATTCATATCCTTTTGTTTCTTTTAAATTCTCTATGTTTGTGATTTTGATTCATAAATCATACTATCGTTTTCTATTTTCAATGTCATTTTAATAGACTTTTTTGCTTTACTTGTGTTCATATATCAAATAATATATCTATTGTAGCTTAGTTGTTTAACAGTATAAAGATAATATAATAATTTTAATATAAAAAATATTTTGAAGCATCAACACAAAAAATAGATTGACATGTCAATGTAAAAGTGCTTTTAAGAAACTTTTAACAAAAAACTTCTGTGATTTATAGAAAGTAAATGATGTTACCTTTCTCAATAGATGACGGATTAAAGAACTTATAATCTAGTCATTTCTTTTTCTGGGACTAATATAAATTGGTCACCAAAAACATGTAAGTTGTCAAATTTAGTCCGTGAATTATGATTTTTTACTTTTTTTTTGGTTACTCTCCGTTGTTGTTTCGTTTGGATCACTGCGAAAACTCATAGTAAAGTAATAATTAAACGAACAATTATGGAAGCTATAGATGTTAAAATCAATCAAACAATTTTTAAAACCCGCTTAGCAGTATAATCTCAAAAGAAAGAAAGGAAGACAACGAATTTAAGGGTAACAAAAAGAAAAAGAGGTATTCAGATTGTTGTACCTAATAAAGCAAGGGTCGAGAATATTTGACATTGATGATCTTCTGAGAAAACGCTAGGGGTTGTTTTTTTCACATGAACCATATTAGTTTGAGACAAATGAGAATATAAAAAATCACTAAAGATTAAACGAATTAGACAAATACTTGCAATAGTAAACGTTAGAAAATTGGATGAGAAAATTTTGTGATTAATTTCAGTAATATTTATCACTTTTAAATATATTATGGATCAATGCCCATTTAGTTTCCATCAATTTTTAATAAAACTAACGCTTAAACGTAGAGTGTGAGATGTTTAAAAGGTGAATCACTAAGTGAGTTATTTAAGAATTGTTTTAGAAAATTTATGCTTACATGACATCATTTGAAGAGATTAAAAAATCTGATATAGATAACTTAAGAGGTCTTAAAAGCTTCATTTTATTAGTATAGATTATCGACGCAAAAACGCATTAAGCACCGGCTTTTGAGGTATGTCTCGGTGACTTTAATTATAGAAGGTGCGAATAAGAGACAACCTAAAATCATGATTTTTATGATAATAGATACTCTTTAGAAATTAGTTTTAGAAAAAAGTTTATTCCACTATCAACCAAAAAAGAAAGAAATAATATACACACAAAATGTTACTACTAACTACATGAATTAGTATACACTCTTTAAATTAATACTTTATAAATTGATATACACTAAAAACATTTATAAAATAATACAAATTTATAGTCCTAATCTACATCGATAAATTAATAATTTTTATAAATTAATAAAAAATATTATTTTATTGTAATTCCAACATTATTAATTTATAAAGATTTAATTGTATTTGTTATCCACTTAAAAATTAACATGTTAACAATTAAATTACAAAATCAAACCTTATTTATTAACTGAATAATCTACTACCAAACTTAAAAAATTATGATATATATATACTTTTTAATGCCAAAACGACCAAAAAAACTCGTCTCGAGAAAGCAAATTATTAGTTACTGAAATAGGTGAAGAACAATGAATGATCATTATAGGATTCATGGGATTGAGTATAACGTGGCTAATTTGGTGAAGAATATGAGTTATGCTAAGAAATTCTCTAAATTAACTTTTATGAAAAATTTGCCTTTACAGTTTGACCACGTTTATAGTTTTGAGATATCAAAAAAAAAAAAAAAAGAAGAGAAAACAACATGTACTATTCTATACTGCATCAAATCATAACCAGCGAGATCTAATGGTTCAATAACATATTTGCAACTAAAATCAAGTTCTTACGTTAGTTTTATCTTATCCAACATAAATTCAAACAAATTTAAACTTATCGTATGGAATCATTTTGCTCCAAAACATATCATTTGATCTAAATATTAGTATGTTTCAACCAAAATTATGTATAATTCCAAGATTTGTAATTTAAAAAGTTTAGGTTATGGTGGCACGTTATTGACACACAAATTGTTTTGCTTTGAGTCAACGGTTGAATAGATCTTCTCAACAATTATACAAAATTTGATCCGTGGGACAAGTGAAGTCTAGACACATGAAAGTGATTATAGAAAAACAAACCAAAATTTACTTCCTTTAATGTTAATCTAATAGGCCAGTCACAGATGTTTAGGTTAGAAGGAGCTTTTTTCTTGCAAACTGGAATTCTATAAATTAATATTATTGGAACTACATTAAAATATTATTTTTATTAATTTATAGAAATT
This sequence comes from Lepidium sativum, assembly GCA_023374145.1. Taxonomy (NCBI): domain Eukaryota; kingdom Viridiplantae; phylum Streptophyta; class Magnoliopsida; order Brassicales; family Brassicaceae; genus Lepidium; species Lepidium sativum. The sequence continues at coordinate 21,542 of JAKUCM010010003.1, read as the reverse complement.
ATTAGTTTAGTGATATATTGACTGAATCAAAAATTTTAACCTAAAACTATAAAATTATATTATTTTATAGATATTTTTAGTATATATTAATTTGTATAGTATTAATTTAAAAAAATTATATTGTATTATAAATATATAATTAAATAAATAAAAAATATCAATAACATACTATTATAGTACTCATCGTTAATGCGATTATCTTGTAAGAAACGGAACCTCTTATTTTTGGATGATTAATCTAACAAAAGTGATTCTCAATCAAATAACAAAATTTTCGGATTTGACCTTATTACATGTGATGCTTAGATTTTAGGAAATTTTGTGAATATGTTTAAATTATAGATTAGAGTTTATCGATTTAATTGGGAAAAGATTTTAAAAGAGAAACTTCTCTTACTTTTGTTCAACAAAGGAGACATATTTTAGCCTAAATGACCAACTTGCTGTGACAAAACTTCGCATAAGGGACCCTTAAGTCAGAGATTATAGATAAAGTTAGGTAATAGTTTTTCTATAAATATAACATTTACTTTATTAGTTCATTTCACCAATGGCATGTGTTACTTTGACCAACTCGAGTTGTCTCTGTCGTCTACAATTCCAACTTATTTAATTGTCCAAAGTTTAAAACGAAAAATTCCCCGAAATACATCATTATGTTGTTGAGAAATTTGATTGTTTTGTGAAAAAATCCTTTAGCAAGATGATTATATATGTACTATTATCTTTACATCTACCACCTTACCGTATATAAAACACATACATAAGAAGAAATCTCCACATCTTGAACTTGAGTTCTGAGCGAATCATCAGAGAACTGGTTGAGGCATGGCTCATATGGGTGAAGAACAAGAGGAAGAGCCAACGAGAGTTGAGCTTGCAGAGATTAAAAAAAGCACGGCATCAAGTTTCAGCAGTAGCTCTTCAAGGAATGAGCCTGATGAAGAAGAACATGATCTGCAATGGGCTGAGATCCAGAGATTGCCCACATTTAAACGGCTGAGATCGTCTCTGGTTGACAAAGATGACGAGTCTGTGGAGAAAGGGAAAAGGGTCGTTGATGTTACCAAGCTTGGAGCCATGGAACGTCATCTGATAATTGAGAGGTTGATCAAACACATTGAGAATGATAATCTCAAGCTGCTCAAGAAAATTCAAAGAAGAATGGATAGGTGAGACAAGAAACAAGGCAAACCTTATGAACCTGTTTCTTTAGAAAATCCTGAGACTTTAGCTTGAAAACTTGCAGGGTAGGTGTGGAGTTTCCGAGCATTGAAGTGAGGTATGAGCATTTAGGAGTAGAAGCAGAATGTGAGGTCGTTGAAGGGAAGGCACTTCCAACTTTATGGAACTCCTTGAAGCGTGTTTTCTTAGTAAGTACTCAAAATTTAAAGTTTGTCAGTAAGCTGGGTCGAATTCAACTCTTTTTCTTCAGGACTTGGTGAAGCTGAGTGGTGTAAGAACACACGAAGCCAAGATACACATACTTAACGAAGTTAGCGGTATCATTAATCCGGGAAGATTAGTTATTGGAGGAACTAGATTTTGATCCAAGCTTTGAGAGTCGTGTAATGCACATAATTGATGATGTCTCTTCTTGTTGCTCAAGGTTAACACTGTTGCTTGGTTCTCCTGGATGTGGAAAAACTACTTTGCTCAAGGCCTTGTCTGGAAATTCTGATAAGAACTTGAAGGTTTCTGGTGAAATCACCTACAATGGACACAGACTGAATGAGGTTGTTCCTCAGAAAACATCAGTATACATAAGTCAACACGAATTGAACATTGCAGAGATGACAGTGAGGGAAACAATTGACTTCTCAGCTCGTTGTCAAGGTGTTGGTAGCCGAACAGGTAGATGTCCTCATAAAGCAATGGTCTTTCTGGAGAATTTTCTTAACAGCTTTGATAAACATATCTCTCTGCTTTAACAGACATTATGATGGAGGTCAGTAAAAGAGAAAAGGATGCTGGAATCATTCCTGACTCAGAAGTAGATGCTTACATGAAGGTGCACCATTGAGGCTTATGTTGACACTTATATTTGAACTAGGGAGGTGATATAACATTTGGCATTGTGCAGGCAATATCGGTTAAAGGACTGAAAAGAAGTCTGCAAACAGATTATATCTTGAAGGTAATTTTCTCTCATACCATTCATATTTCTGGTTCTTCCTGATTAGCTCTAAGTGTTATGTGTTGTATGACATTTCCAGATTCTCGGCCTTGACATTTGTGCAGAAACATTGGTTGGCAATGCAATGAGAAGAGGCATATCCGGGGGACAAAAGAAGCGTCTTACCACAGGTGAGATGATCATTGGTCCAACTAAAGCTCTGTTTATGGATGAAATAACAAACGGCTTAGACAGTTCCACGGCGTTTCAGATAGTCAAGTCTCTTCAGCAACTAGCTCACATTACGAAAGCAACAGTGTTTGTTTCTCTTCTTCAACCTGCTCCAGAAACATATGACCTCTTTGACGATATTGTACTGATGGCTGAAGGAAAAATTGTGTATTATGGTCCACGCAACGAGGTCTTGAAATTCTTTGAGGAATGTGGATTTCAATGCCCAGAAAGGAAAGGTGTTGCAGATTTTCTTCAGGAGGTAAAAAGCCAAAGTTCTGTTCCCTGACACTGAACTTCAGATCCCATGGTCCTGAGTCTTTTTCTTTGCAGGTTATGTCTAAGAAGGACCAAGGACAATACTAGCTGCACCAGGACTTACCAAATAGCTATGTCTCAGTAGACACATTTTCGAAAAAATTCAAGGACTCAGAGACTGGGAGAAAGATTGAGGAAGCCCTCTCTAAGCCAAATGATAAATCAAAAACCCACAAGGATGCTCTCTCCTTCAATGTGTATTCTCTTCCAAAGTGGGAACTACTCAGAGCATGCATCTCAAGAGAATTTCTTCTCATGAAGAGAAACTACTTCGTCTACCTCTTCAAGACGTTTCAGGTACGTTGTTCTTCCTTTCTGGAAACATATCTCTCTTTCCTCTTGTCTTCCTTCAAATTTATAGAGTTAAATTCTGAAGAATCCTTCTTGCTTTAATGTTGCACAGCTTGTTGTAGCCGCAATCATCACCATGACTGTGTTTTATTAGAACACTAATGGGCATAGATGTCATTCATGGAAACTCTTACATGAGTTGCCTCTTTTTTGCAAGTATCATACTTCTGGTTGATGGAATTCCGGAGCTGTCTATGACTGTTCAACGCCTTTCTGTGTTCTACAAGCAGAAGCAACTGTATTTCTATCCAGCTTGGGCTTATGCAATCCCTGCAACAGTGTTAAAACTCCCCCTCTCCTTCTTTGAATCCCTCGTTTGGACCTGCCTTACTTACTATGTAATCGGATACACTCCTGAAGTCTCCCGGTGAGAGCTTGAAACCCTCTCTTGCTTGGTCTCTATACACATCCAAGTCTGAGAATGTCATGACCTTTGATGTTTCAGGTTCTTCCGGCAATTTCTGATTCTTTTTGCTGTTCATTTCACATCAATATCCATGTTCCGGTGTATAGCTGCAATCTTTCAGACAGGAGTTGCTGCAATGACAGCTGGTAGCTTTGCCATGCTAATGACCTTTGTATTCGCTGGTTTCGCCATCCATACAGTAAGAGTTTTAAGCTCTTTTATTTTCATGTTCTGTTCTAAAGTTTCTTTGAAACATAACATTAGTTTGGTCCAGCTGACATGCCAGAGTGGATGAAATGGGGTTTCTGGGTAAATCCTATAAGTTACGCCGAGATTGGGCTCTCTGTAAACGAGTTTCTTGCTCCTCGGTGGCAGCAAGTGATTCTCTTCCCTTGTTTCTCTTAAACATCCAGTTTCTGTTCATCATTCTTGCAAGACTTGAATAGTTTTCTGGTTATGCCTTGTAGATGCAACCCACAAATGTAACGTTGGGGCGAACCATACTTAAAAGCAGAGGACTGGACTATGATGACTACATGTACTGGGTCCATTAGGTGCCTTGTTGGGTCTCACCATTATCTTCAACACCATTTTCATTCTAGCTCTGAGTTTCTTGAAATGTAAGTTCAAAATATCGAAAATAATATGCTACAGACAAAAGCACATAACTAAAGAGCTCCTTAATCACATGACAGCTCCCACATCATCTCGTGCAATGATTTCTCAAGATAAGCTCTCTGAACTGCAAGGAACAAAAGATTTATCAGTCAAGAAGAAGAATCGAGTAGTAAAGACAAACGAGGATTCAGGTGATTTCTGTCTTCCTTCTTTCTACTCACATAAACTGTTTCTTCTGCCTTTCCATCAACCTAATAGTTCCTTTGCTGATCAACAGGGAAGATGATCTTACCTTTTAAGCCCCTAACCATAACATTTCAAGACTTGAACTATTACGTCGAGGTCCCTGTGGTAAGCTTTCTGTTCATTCTTGGTTACTAATAAACCATTTTCAACTGCAATGAACATCAAAGGATAATCTCAGGAGATGAAAGGTCAAGGCTACAATGAGAAGAAGTTACAGCTTCTCTCAGAGATCACCGGAGCTTTGAGGCCAGGTGTTCTTACGGCTTTGATGGGAATCAGGGGAGCCGGAAAAACCACTTTACTCGATGTTCTTGCCGGAAGAAAAACAAGCGGATACATAGAAGGAGAGATCAGAATCAGTGGTTTCCTTAAAGTCCAAGAAACATTCGCAAGAGTCTCAGGCTATTGTGAACAAACAGATATACACTCACCAAACGTCACTGTCGAAGAGTCCCTAATTTACTCTGCTTGGCTCCGTTTAGTTCCAGAAATCGACCCCTAAACCAAAATGGTAAGCACTTAATTCTACAATCAACACTGTGTGACCGAGAAATTAATAAAAGAAAGTAAGCAATCGACTATCCGTGCAGAGATTCGTGAAGGAAGTTCTTGAGACGAACGAGCTGGAGGATATTAAGGACTCGTTGGTGGGAGTGGCGGGAGTGAGTGGATTGTCGACGGAGCAGAGGAAGCGGTTGACTGTAGCGGTGGAGTTAGTGGCGAATCCGTCGATCATTTTCATGGATGAACCAACGACCGGACTTGATGCAAGAGCAGCCACCATTGTAATGAGAGCTGTGAAGAACGTTGCTGAGACTGGACGAACCATTGTCTGCACTATTCATCAGCCTAGCATCCACATCTTTGAAGCCTTCGACGAGGTAACAAAATTCGATTTTTTTGGGTGTTCAAAGCATAATAAATATTATATGGGGTTAAAACATAAAAAGAACATATTTATAAAGTTTTTTTAGCTAAATAAATACTTTTCATATCTTATGTTTATGTTCCAGTTGGTTCTTCTGAAGAGTGGTGGTCGGATGATTTACAATGGACCACTTGGACAACATTCATCTCGTGTCATTGACTATTTTCAGGTGAGTTTCTGACTCTGTAAACATTATTGACATATGCAAATTCAAATAAGCTAATAGAAATGATGATTTCTTGCTGGCGATTAATAAACAGAATATCCCTGGAGCTGCCAAGATCAAAGACAAGTGCAATCCAGCAACATGGGTGCTAGAGGTGACTTCACAGTCTGTGGAGACTGAACTTGACATTGATTTCACAAAAATCTACAAGCAATCTGATCTTTACAAGTAAGTATATAGTAGATATTATTTATGGCTAGATTTGTGTTTCTTTTAGGAGGTGACTAATGAGCTAATGTGTTGTTTGTTTCTACAGAAGCAACTTCGAGCTGGTTAAAGAGCTGAGTAAACCCGATCCCGGGTCAATCGATTTGCATTTCAACAGAACTTTTGCACTCAACTGGTGGGGACAGTTCAAATCTTGTCTATGGAAGATGAGCTTGTCTTACTGGAGAAGCCCTTCTTACAACTTGAATCGAATCGGTCACACTTTAATCTCTTCTCTAGTCTTTGGTTTGCTGTTCTGGAACCAAGGGAAAAAGATGTAAGTAACATCACAACCCATCACAATTACTTCAGTTTCACTATACTTTCTAAGTGGTTCACTTCTTTTTCAGAGATACTCAACAGAATTTGTTCACAGTTCTCGGGGCGATTTATGGTCTTGTCCTCTTTGTGGGATTAAACAACTGCACTTCAGCTTTGCAGTATTTTGAGACAGAGCGTAATGTTATGTATCGTGAAAGGTTTGCAGGAATGTACTCTGCGTTTGCCTATGCGTTGGCTCAGGTTGTGACTGAGATTCCTTACATATTCATCCAAAGCGCAGAGTTTGTGATCATAATATATCCTATGATTGGTTTCTACGCTTCATGTCTAAAGTGTTTTGGAGTCTCTACTCAATGTTCTGCAACTTACTCTGCTTCAACTACCTCGCAATGTTCCTCATTTCCATCACTCCAAACTTCATGACCGCAGCCATTTTCCAGGCGTTTTTCTTCATTACTTTCAACCTTTTCGCTGGATTCTTGATCCCACAACCGGTAACAAGTCCTTATCATCGTCATCTTTCATCTTTACCTTATCAAATACTTAAATACTTGATGTTGAAAAATGCAGCAATTGCCAAAGTGGTGGCTTTGGGTGTACTATCTGACACCGACCTCTTGGACGCTCAACCTGTTTTTCTCATCTCAATACGGTGACATCCTTCAAGACATCAGTGCATTTGGAGAATCCAAAACGGTTGCCAGATTCTTAGAGGACTATTTCGGATTCCATCATGATCGTCTAATGATTACAGCCATTGTACTCATTGCGTTTCCTATTGCACTAGCTTCTATGTTTGCTTTCTTTGTTGCCAAACTCAACTTTCAAAAACGATGATCATCATGAGTCACACACCAATCAAGCTTTCCTTATACATGGTGAAAAACTTGTATAACCGAAGATCACGAGCTCCTAGGATATGTTAGCAATATGCCAACAAGAGCAAATGTATTTTTGTATAAATTCTGTTCAAATTGTAGAATGTACGTACAAATGAGTTATCCTTTTGCGCACAATTTTATACTATTCTAATTATCATCTAATCAAGAAAATTGAGCAAACCTTTCCTTCCTTGTTTACAGTTTTCAGATATTAGGCTTCTGAAAATGGAAGCCTTGAGGAAAACAGCTTAGAATGACTTCATCATTCCTGAAAGCATCAGCCTCTTAATCTGTAATTCGTCCTTCAACTCTTCCTTGATGACAGAGAAGGATTGCAAGGCGACCTTTTGTAGCTTCAAGATCCTATGAACACCATAGTTTCGTTTGTCATGAGAATCAGGAAAATCTTTTAAAACTCAATTGACACCTCGGGGCAGTTACATAAATCAAGTAATTAAACGCAGGAAGCAATACTGATATTTCCAAAATCTGCCTAGGCAGCTATGCTAAACGCATTGGCGTTATAGCTTCAGTTTCACATCTTACTGTAACTAAGAGCTAGGCAAAATGGAAGTTATAATGGGCAGAAGAACACATTGGTAGGTGCATCTGATGCTAGCAAGGTTTGAAAATAACCTATGTTTTGTAGTCATGACTCTTTGTCTGCTACCGTCTTGTCTCCATATTTAAAGCATCTTCGGATTTGCTTTCTTTTGATAGATTGCTTCCCTTCTCCGATCCGCTTTCTTTAGCTGGAGATTTGGCGTCAGATGTTGCATTACTAGTGTTATCACCATTCAATTCTTCAGGTTTTGCCTGTTATTCAAACATTACATTGGTAGTGAAGCTAAGTTAATAGCATTGGATAACGGATAGATTAGGCATACTCTCGAAATTCATGATATAAGCAAAGAGTGAGAGGAAAAGCCATGCCAAATGTTTAAGAGTCAAAGAGAAAGAACTTCACCTTGTTCCTGTCTCGCCAGCCAAGCCCAAATGATAGGAAGCCGGTTGTTAAGAGAAAATCTGAGAAGACTTGAATAATTCCGTTAACTCTGTAAAATCTATTCTTCTTCAAAAATGTACACGAAAACCTCCTTAACCCAATAGTATCGTTATAAAACATTTATATATACAATTGAGTGAAAACCCTCTAATACAACTAAAGGTTTCTATTTATTATCCGGTTCTGCTTCTTGTTCCAGCTCATTCCTTCGGGTTTGATCTTCTGATGTTTTCGTTTGAACTCTGTCTTCCTCCTGCCTTAATGGCTTCTTCCTTCTCGTGTAAACTGACCAAGGTATATCAACTACCCGTCCCTTCGAAACAAGCTTCTCCTCAAGCTTGAAGGTAGGAAACAGACTGATCAATTCCCGCATGAGAATCCAACAGCTTTCATGCGGTGGTAACCCTGTCCACTCGATCAAAGCCTCCAGCTTACCGTCATCATTGTATCTAGTATCGAGTATATTCTGCGGACTTGGTATTAATTCACCTGCCTCGGCGAGCTCTGCTGGCAACGGATGTACCTCTCTGTGAACTCCGAGAGCTGGTTTGAGCAAAGAAACATGAAATACCGGGTGTATCTTCGACTCCGATGGAAGAGCTAATCTGTATGCCACACGTCCAATGCGCTCCAAGAATTCAAAGGGGCCAAAAAAACGTGCTGATAGTTTGTGACAGATGCGCTTCATCACAGACTGCTGTCTATATGGCCTGAGCTTAAGGTACACGCGGTCGCCCACCTGGAATTCCAATGCACGATGATGCTTATTTGCTGCTGTCTGCATTACCTCCTGAGCGTGCAGCAAGTGATATTTGACTTCTTGAAGCATCAAGTCATGTTCTTTGAGGGAATTTTCGAGTTGAAAATTCATTGTAGATCCATGTTCATACGGCAAGATCGACGGTGCTTCTCTGCCATAAACAACCTTAAAAGGAGTAGCCTTTAGTGAAGTGTGGTAGGAGGAGTTATACCAGAATTCCGCCCAGTGGAGATGCTGGCACCAACGTTTTGGATTACAGGAAGTGAAGCAGCGAAGGTAAGTCTCAAGTGTGCGGTTTACTACTTCCGACTGTCCATCGGGACTCGGGATGATAAGCAGTCGTGAATCTTAACTTTGTATTTGAAAGTCGATGGCACTCCTTCCAAAAGGAGTTTTGGAACGTTCTGTCTCTGTCGGATACAATCGATTCCGGAGCTCCATGGAGTCGGATCACATCCTTAGTGAAACGAGCTGCTACATCGGTTGCTATATATGGGTGTCTCAACGCCAAGAAGTGGTCATATTTGCTGAGGCGATCCACAACGACCAAGATCACATTCATTCTTGCTGATAAAGGTAATCCTTCGATAAAGTCCATGGTGACATGAGACCAGATTTAGCAGGGATTGGAAGAGGTTGTAATAATCATGCAGGCTTAATGTGCTATACTTGTGAGTCTGGCAGACTTGGCACTCACTGACATAACGTTCTACTTGAGCCTTGATTCCTCTCCAATGAAATTGCGGTTGTATCCGCTTTACCGTTTTTAAAACTCCCGCGTGACCTCCCTGAAACGAGTCGTGATACTCCTGCAATAAAATAGGTATAAACGAGGATGTATTAGGCAGTAACAGGCGCTTGCAATAGTAAAGATGGCCGTGTTGTAACGAATATAAGTGCCTAGATATCTGGCCGGAGTTAAGTTGTAGTTTCAATGCTTGTATTTCAGCATTATTGTCCAGTTCCTGATACAGTTGTTGCAAATCCATGGCTCGTGGGATGGTTAGTGCGTGCAAGGAAGCAGACAGAAGTGAATCAGGTGGAGATATGCTCCGAGATAAGCCATCAGCTGCTTTGTTTTCAATACCCGGTTTGTACTCTATTGTGAAGTCGTAGACCAGAAGTTTAGTCAACCAGAATTGGTAGTCTACTGAGACTTCCCGCTGATCCAAGAGAAATTTTAAACTCTTCTGGTATGTGCGAACAACGAAGTGTCGTCCAAAAAGATAATGCTTCCACTTTAATACTGCCAGTTCAATCGCCATTAACTCTCTTTCATATATTGGTTTGCGCTGCTCCTATTCTGTAAACGCATGACTGAAATAGGCGATAGAATTGTTGCCTTGCATCAATACCGCACCAACTCCACAACCAGATGCGTCTGCTTCTACTATAAAAGTTCTGGTAAAGTCAGGTAATGATAATACCGGAGCTTGCAGCATGGCTTGTTTGAGTGAATCAAAGGCGTGTTGTGCTTGCGGCGACCAACAGAACATATCCTTTCGTAACATTGATGTTAAAGGCTTGGCTATGCTGCCATAATGGCGAACGAAGCGCCTGTAATACCCCGTGAGGCCCAAGAATACCCGCAAAGCCTTTAATGTGCGAGGAGTTGGCCACTGCACCATTGCCTCTGTTTTACTCGGGTCTGTTGCAACTCCCATGGCTGAGATTATGTACCCCAAATATTCTACTTTGTCTTGTAGGAAAGTGCACTTTTTCCTATTAGCAAATAACTGCTGCTAATGTAACACCTGAAAGACTTGTTTGAGGTGGTCAATGTGCTCTGATAAAGACAGACTATATACTCGTATATCGTCAAAGAAATGAGTGTAAATTTATGCAAAAAAGGTCTAAAAATCTCATTCATAAGTCTTTGGAAAGTGGCAGGTGCGTTAGTTAAGCCGAAAGGTATAACCAAAAATTTCATAATGGCCATCTAACATTATAAAAGCAGTCTTGTCTATATCCCGTTCAGACATACGAATTTGATGATATCCTGATCTCAAATCTAGCTTAGAAAAAACACAAGCATGTTTCAGTTCATCCAACAGTTGATCTATAACGGGTATAAGGTACTTATCTGGAACCGTAGCTCTGTTAAGTGCTCTATAATCAATACACAGTCGCCACCCTTTGTCTTTCTTCGGAACTAATAACACGAGACTGGAAAATGGGCTATGGCTTGGTCGGATCATGCCTTTGTTCAACAATTTATGCACTTGCCGGCCCATTTCCTCTTTCTGCGAGTGAGGATAACGATACGGTCTTATTGACACAGTAGCTGTACCTGGTTTCGAGCAAATCGAATGTCCATGCCCCCTTATAGGCGGTAAGGAAGACGGTTCTGAAAACAGCTCAACAAAAGTAGATAATAATGTGTTGAGTATTTGTGGTGAAGTAGAGGATACCAGTCTGGAATCAGTGACGAATGATACCGGTTCCACTATACATATACTTGTTGATGAGGCACTGTGTAACCGCGTTAATGGATGAACCGTATGATGCAATTCTGGATCACCAAGTATAGTGACTTGTTTACCATGATACCGAAAAGATAGCCACTACTCCTCAAAATCACACTCGCATCGGCCTAGTGTTCATAGCCATTGTATGCCTAAAATGAAGTCAACTGAGCCTAACTCCAGTGAGATAAAATCGGACTGAAATGTAGTGTCAGCAATTAAGAAGTGAACTTCCTGACAGACACCATTGCATTGAACCGTTAAGCATGTACCTAAAGACACTTCACAACCAGCAAGAGCTCGACTTTTCAACTTCAATTTAGTGGCCATCGCTGGAGAGACAAAATTGTGGCTAGCTCCACTGTCAAGTAAGAAAATGACTTATGTTTTGTCTACCCTTCCCCTAACTCTCATAGTTCTTGGAGTGTCTTTTCCCAGAAAAGTACTAAGAGCTAATTTGCAACATTGCGGTTGGAATACGATTTCTTCTTCCAAGTTATCCTCTCCTGAACCTTCAGACAATAGTATCTCACAATCATGTGTCAGCAACATGACCTGAAGCTCACTCCGTGGACATTTGTGACCTGGAGTCCATGAGGCATCACAACGAAAACATAATTTGTTTTTCCGCTTCTCGTCATATTCAGCTGGTAACAGGTGTCGACGACCTCTGTGGTGGTTAGTCTGTGTCCCAGACCCGCGAGACATAGTTGAATCAAATGGTGATTGAGAGTTTGGCAACTTCGAATGTACATTCTGTATTTCTGATGAATTAGACCTCGAAGAGCTTGCAGACGAAATCAGAAACCTTTTATGTGTCCCATTTTTAGCCAATGCTTCACTAATTATCTTCGCCATGACGTCAAGAGCCATATCTAACACAACACTTATCATCTCTAGCAAAGTCGGTGGTTTGAGCAAACGGAGCAGAGTCTGAAGCTCCGGTTTTAAACCTTTTTTGAAGATTGCTACTTAATGTTTTTCTGTCAGATCAGTCATTGGTGCGGAAAGACGCTGAAATTCCTCCACATAATCCTCAATAGAATCATGTTGAACCAAGTTATGTAACATATCAACCAGAAGTACATTGCTTGTGCGGCCAAATCAAAGCATAAATTTTGCTTGAAAATCTTCCCAATCTCGAAAAGTTGCTCGACTAATTTCCCAATCGATTGAGCTGAGAACCCGACCAGTCAAGCCTAACGATACCAGACGAAAATTTTTTGCATCTGTGTATTGACCCAAAAGAAAGAATCTTTCCAATAAACTGAGCCAAGTGTGTGCATCAGAACCATCGAAAATCGGTAAATCGATTTTCTTTAAGCATGTATCTCGGTTGGCCAAAGATGAAACCAAAGACGACGTAACACCCTCTGAACAATCTTGGGTATGTTGAGATCGAGGGATTGAAGACTGAACTAACCCGTGTTTGTGCCTCTGTGCGGAAGCTTGCGTGACACCGAAGTACGTTGATGGAGGTATGGGTAAATTCTGCGTCGGAGGAGAAGGACTTAAAAACTGTATGATCGTATCAACCCGGTTGCTCAGCGAAATATGACGATCCTCCGCCAATTTGTTCGAATCTTGCAATCCAATTGCTACTTTCCCCAATCGTTCTTCCAATTGCTCCAAACGCGAATCTTGTACCTCAAATCTTGAAGTGATGTCGGCGGTAGCTAGCATCTCTGGCGGTCTCATCATCAGAGGTTTTGAAGTCAGCTTATCAACACGCCAATTGTTAAGAGAAAATCCGAGAAGACTTGAATAATTCCGTTAACTCTGTAAAATATATTCTTCATCAAAAATAAACACGAAAACCTCCTTAACCCAATAGTATCGTTCTAAAACATTTATGTTGTGCATTACTTTTGCCTTAAGTTGCTTTGACCGCAAGAAACTAAGAGATTTGTTTGTTTGTTTGCAGGTACAAGATCATGTACGAGCCTGTGATCAATGGTGATCACAGTACATCTCGGCAAGCTCAAGAGCTTGCTGTCTTCTATTAGATGAGATTCAAAACAGAAAGAAAATACAACCCAGAGAAAGAACCGAAAGAAAAACACTCTTGATGCTCTCACTACTCTCATACATGGACCGAGTAAGTTTATATCCAAAGAAACATTAAAGGTATGTTCCTACCATGATGTCATAGTCCAACCAATGATGAAAACCCTCTGAATAGCCTGGCTTACTCAGTTTGACTCTGCTATTGTGCTGCAGGTTCTGCAAAGCAGCAGAAGCAAAAGGAGAAGTAGACAGATGGGCCTCAGTAAAGCAACATAGGCCCAGCAGAAGTGAAATAGATATGGCCCAATGTCTGCCCAAGGCCCACAATAAACTCCATCTCAGACATGGGCCATCTGATCGATCGGAAACAAAATGATGTTGGGCCAATCGTGATGGACCGAATTGAAATGATACTGGGCCTGATCTTTTTGGCCCTGATCCATCTCGAGATTAGGCTTAACCCTCAAACGCCGAAAAGAACCTTTCATCTTCTTCATTCTTCTTCTACACTCTTCTGTCTCTTGCGATTCTTCTCTGTCTTTTCACCGGAGAAAATGGAGGATTTCTTCCACTCTTCTCCACTAAAAATCCTTTTCTTATGCATTAAACCTCTTTCTAGAACCCATTACTGATAGAAAACTTATGTTCTGTCATCAGATAAAGACTCGTCGATCTCACCAGAGACAAAACCTCGAGAAGATCCTTCGAAACTTTCGACTTAACCACCAGAGAAATCATATAACCTCTCGATTCCTCAAGTCCGGTAAGTACTGACTCTTTTACTTCTTGTATCATTCCCAAAACTCTATCTGACCCCTTTTATCCTTTCAGATTCATCGGAGACTCAATCTGACCCTCCGATACCTCCAACTCAACCATCGGAGACCATGCAACCCTTCGTCTTCCTGAATCTTATCAACCTTTTAGATTCACCAGAGACCTCATCTTACCCTTCGATACCTCCAACTTAACCTTCGAAGACCATGCAGACCTTCGACTTCCCAGATCCTATCGAGGTATGTATCTAACTCCTTCGACTTCCTTGATTCATTAAGATCGTTGCATGACTTACTGTCTTTTCAGATCCACCAAAGAATCTATACGATCCTCCGATACCTCCGATTTAACCATCAGAGACCTTCTGACTTCACCGCCAAAAGAACATGGTGCTTCTCCTTCTCAGAAGCTTGCATGCATCAGTTTATTCCCAGAAAATCCAAAGCCTCTTCAAATTTCCGAATCGGCACTGATTTGGTAAGTATATCTGCTGGGTTTTCTGATGTTTTGACCTTTTGAACTTTGATTATTTTTTCTTCTAATAAGTCTCTGACAAAGCTCATTCTTATTGCCATATGCTTCGTCCTTTCGTGGAAAACACTATTTTTGGCCAAACAAATGGCGCTCTGGGAATCTGAACCAATCTCAACGTGATCTTGATGAAAACCGAACTCTGAGGTAATCCCTTTTAACCATATGGCTTCTTTACATGCTTCGACTAAAGCCATATACTCTGCCTCTGTTGTTGACAAAGCTACCACGTTTTGCAGGCCTGATTTCCAGCTCACAGTATTGCCACCAACCTGAAACACATATCCAGTGATTGACCGTCTTCTATCCAGGTCAGCTGCGTAATCACTGTCACAATACCCTCTGACTTCAAAATTTTCTGATTTTGTGAATGTTAGACATAGACCTTTTGAGTAGTTTATATATCTTAGAATCCATTTAACACCTTCCCAATGTTCAATGCTAGGACAACTCATAAAGCGGCTGACCATTCCAACAGAGTATGCAAGATCAAGACGAGATCCAACCATGGCATACATGATGCTGCCAACCGCACTGCAGTAAGGTACCAGTTTCATTTGCCTTTCTGCATTTTCTTTTTCGTCTTGACTTGTAGATTTAAACTTGAAATGGCTCCCTAAGGGGGTCTGAACAACCTTAGAATTAATCATGTTAAAAACTTTCAAGACTTTATCAATGTAAAACTCTTGAGAAAGCTTTAAAACATTATTCTTTCTGTCCCTTATAATATCCATACCCAATATCCTTTTAGCTGCCCCGAGGTCCTTCATCTCAAATTCACTGCTCAAAATCCTTTTAAGCTTCTGAGTTTCTGACATATCCTTAGCTGCCAATAACATATCATCAACATATAGCAATAGAAAAATATAATTTCCTTCTGCATATTTTCTGAGGTAAACACAACTGTCGAAATTGCTTTTGAAATACCCCTTTGACCTGATCAACTGATCAAACCTTAAATTCCACTGTCTTGAAGACTGTTTCAAACCATAAAGTGATTTTCTTAATAGGCATACTCCATCTCCATCTGAAAACTCTTCTGGTTGATCCATAAAAATCTTTTCATCAATATTTCCATGTAGAAAAGCTGTTTTTACGTCCATCTGCTCTAATTCCATGTTCTGATTAACCACCATTGAGAGTGTCAATCTTATAGTAATGTGCTTAACCACCGGAGAGAAAACCTCATTATAGTCAATCCCTTCTATCTGTTTAAAACCTTTTGCAACTAGCCTTGCTTTGAATCTAGGTTTCTCTACCTCTGGAATTCTCGGCTTTAGTTTGAAAACCCATTTGCAACCAATTGTTCTCTGTGCTTCTGTTCTAGGTACAATATCCCAGGTTCCACTTTTCTTCAATGAATTCATTTCTTCCTTTATTGCCTCTATCCACATATCTTTGTGCTGATTAGTCATAGCTTCTTCATAGGTTCTTGGCTCTTCCTCATTCATCATATGTGACACACTTAACGCATACATTGCCACATTTGCCTCTATGAATCTGCTTGGTTTTCTATTGACTCTTCTATCTCTGTCTCTAGCTAGCAAATATTCGTTATAGGATTATGTTCATGCTTGGTCATCTTCATCTTGTTGATCATTTATGTCACTCTGAGCAGAAACGGTAGTCTCCAAATCCTGACTATCATTCGGAATCAAAACATCAGATTCAGTAATCTGTTCTCCTTCATCTTCTGGCAATAAGAAAGTGACCCTTTTTTATTTACTATTTTGAAGCTTCTGTAAATCATCATCAGTAGATTTGTCAATATGCTTATATATCACTGCTTCATTAAACACAACATCTTTGCTCACCACGCACTTCTTATCCTCCAAACTCAAAATTCTATAACCTTTCACACCTTGCGGATATCCTAAGAAAATCCCTTTCTTGGCTCTAGGCTTCAGCTTTCCTTGGTCCACATGAAAGTATGCCAAACATCCAAAACGCTTCATGTGTGAATAATCCGGCTCTTTTCCAGACCATAGTTGTTCTGGAACTTGATAGCCTATAGACTTTGAAGGTGTTCTATTCAAAATATATACCACAGTGGATGTAGCCTCTGCCCAATATGCCTCTAACAATCCTGTTTCACTCAGAAAACTCCTCACCTTCTCGAGTACAGTCCTATTTAGTCTCTCTGCAACTCCATTCTGTTGCGGGGTATTGGGGCATGTCTTGTGTCTTAGGATGCCATTTTCTATGCAGTGATCATCAAAAACTCTATTGCAATACTCCAAGCCATTTTCAGTTCTAAGAGCCTTCAGCCTTCTTCCACTCTGATTCTCTGTGAGTGTCTTCCATTCAACAAATTTGTTGTAGGCCTCATCCTTCGTTTTTAGAAAATATATCCACACTTTTCTGCTAAAATCATCTACAAAAGACATGTAGTATTGACTTTTAGCTAGACTAGGTGTCACGTTTGGTGACCCCCAAAGATCAGAGTGAACATAGTCCAGTGGTCCTTTTGATATGTGTAATCCTTTGTTGAAGGATATTCTATGTGATTTTCCAAAAATACAGGGTTCACAGTCCCTAAAATCCTTCGGCAAATCAACATGAATAAAACCCTTCTTGACCAATGCTTGCATATTGCGACTGCTCATATGACCTAGTCTGCTATGCCAAATATCCACTGAACACCCTGATCCTTTTGCTGCATTACACTCATATACCTTTGCTTTTCCATTCAAGAAATACAAGGTATTCTTATAGTCGGCTGTCATGACAACTTTTCCTTTCCTCAGTACCTTCATCTTATAATCCCGAGACTGATACCAACATTCCAAGGTTTCAAGTTGCCCCAGTGATATGAGATTTCTTCTTGCAGTAGGTGTGTATCTTACTTGAGTCAAAATGAATGTGGATCCATCATCATTTATAAAACTCACTTTACCAATCCCTTTGACCTCACAGAAACTGTCATTACCCATTAGCACCTTTCCACCATCCACATCTTCTAGATCGAACATTAGGTCTCTGTTAGATGTCATGTGATATGAACACCCTGAGTCTAATATCCACTCATATTCATGTGATGAACTTGTGGCCATTAGCATTTCTGGTTCTGTATACTCTGCTCTACATACACTTGCTTCTGTTGTGTCTCCTTTTGTGCTTGTCTTTCTCTTTGGACAGTCTCTCTTAAATTGCCCTTCAACACCACATGTCCAACAAGATCTTCCTTTTGGTCTTGATTTAGATATGCGCTTACTGTCACTTCTACTGTCCTTAGACTGTCCCCTTTTCTCTTTTCTTCCTCGAGACTGAACCACCAACCCTTCTGAAACAGAATTGAGTTTGTAGACACCCTTCTCTATTAACTCCATCTCAATAGAATATGCGGAACTTATGATATCCTTTTGAGTTATGGTTTCCTTTCCCACACTGTATTCCAGAGTATGAAGCAGATTCTCAAATTGCTTAGGTAGACTATTCATCAATATAGCAGCCTTATCTTCTTCACCAATATCCACGTGAACACTAGATAAATCTGATATCAATCTATTGAAAACATCGAGGTTCTTGTCTAGATTCTTTCCAGAATCCATTTTAAAACTGTAAAATTTCTGCTTAAGGTTGAATCTATGAGGTAAAGTCTTTACCTGGTATTCAGCTTCCAAAGCGATCCACATTTCACAGGCAGTCTTCTCTTTCTTTACTTTCCTTAGGACACTGTCCGAGAGACTGGTACCAATAAGATTTTTAGCTCTTCTGTCCTTGTCTTTGAACTTTGGATCTGCTTTAGCTTCCATGAAAAGTTGCTCTGGAGACTTCTTTGAAGGTCCAGCTGCAGCATCTTTCACCTCTTTACCATCCTTTACAACTTTTTCAACTATTTCTTTCTTTGAATCGTAACCATCTTCCTCTGCTAGATATATAGGCAACAGAGGAGAGTCTAGACCAAGAATCTCGAGCTGAGCCAACATTTTGAACTTCCACAGAGAAAAATCTCCATCTCCATTAAATTCCTTGACCTTAAACCTTCCCAAAGTTGGCTTCATACCAATAACCTGAGGAGCTCTGATACCACTTGTTGTGAATTACTTTTGCCTTAAGTTGCTTTGACCGCAAGAAACTAAGAGATTTGTTTGTTTGTTTGTTTGCAGGTACAAGATCATGTACGAGTTCCTGTGATCAATGGTGATCACAGTACATCTCGGCAAGCTCAAGAGCTTGCTGTCTTCTATTAGATGAGATTCAAAACAGAAAGAAAATACAACCTAGAGAAAGAACCGAAAGAAAAACACTCTTGATGCTCTCACTACTCTCATACATGGACCGAGTAAGTTTATATCCAAAGAAACATTAAAGGTATGTTCCTACCATGATGTCATAGTCCAACCAATGATGAAAACCCTCTGAATAGCCTGGCTTACTCAGTTTGACTCTGCTATTGTGCTGCAGGTTTTGCAAAGCAGCAGAAGCAAAAGGAGAAGTAGACAGATGGGCCTCAGTAAAGCAACATAGGCCCAGCATAAGTGAAACAGATATGGCCCCAATGTCTGCACAAGGCCCACAATAATTTATATATACAATTGAGCGAAAACCCTCTAATACAACTAAAGGTTTCTATTTATTATCCGGTTCTGCTTCTTGTTCCAGCTCATTCCTTCGGGTCTGATCTTCTGATGTTTTCGTTTGAACTCTGTCTTCCTCCTGCCTTAATGGCTTCTTCCTTCTCGTGTAAACTGACCAAGGCATATCACCGGTCTTCTTTTTAGGGCTATCCTGTGCAGCAACTTGGGACCGAGCAAACCTATACATCGAAGAAAAAACAAGACAAGAATTGTCTTCTTAAACCACATTGACTTGCGCAGTATTACTTGGATACTAATGAAGGATATATATAAAAGAATGCTATAAAAGAAAACAATGTAAAACTGCTTTAATGCATTGCTGTACAAGAAGGTAGATCCTGTTTTGGTATGTTGCCATGTTTTGGAAGGATTTAAACAGATCAAAACAGCCAAAGAAATGAAAAAGGCAAGAGCATGTACCTTGGAGATGATAGTGATTTATTTTGACCTGATTCATATTGCAAAGTAGCTTCGAGCGTTGTTTCTACTGTAACTATTCTCTTCTCCATTTGAGCGAGTTGAGTCACCAGCTTCTCATTCTTCTCCTGTATAAGCCGCAAGATAGTCATGTACTGTTATAAGTTTTCAGAGTATAAGGAATCATCAAGCTAAGTTGAATCTTTACTTATTTAGCTAAAGCAAAATAGAAAGTAAGTTGAACAAAGCACCTGAAGCACTGCATATCTTTGCGCAGCTGCATCCTGCTCTGCACTTACCCGAGCATCTTCTGTAAGCCTTTGGTCTTGCTCAACTTTCATCAAGACCTGAAGCATGCATACCGAAATATATTGGCTTAGTACTAGAGAAAACATAAATAATGCAGCAATTTTCACTCTTGAAGAAACAAAGATATGGAAATAGACCTGAAGCATTGCTGTTTCTTGTTCCTTTTTATCGGAAAGGAATTGTTTTAGTTCTTTCACTTCCTTTTCCAGTTGTTCAATCTGTAAAATTTTAGGCTAACATTTAAGTTTACTCGAAATATATATTCTTACTCAGTACTTAGAGAAACACACCCCCTCCTACTTGGTCCTAAAAGCATTCGAGACATTTTACACCGACCAAGTAACAGATTTGTTTGATGTTCATCAACTTAAATTCATATAGAGCCTATCGTCCAATATCTACAGTGTCCAATTGAATGAAATATAGTAGAGATGAAACAGAAAGCTCAATATATTATAGAAAAGTCTATGAACCATAATCTATCTAGCTAATATATAGCAGTGTCTGAAGGATGTCAAAATGTACCCGTGCACTTAATTCCAGTCTGTTATCTTCTTTGACCATCTCCATCAATGCTATCTCCAGCTCATCAGCTCTGGTGAGAAGAGTAACACATATTAGGATTACTTCTTAAGTTTTTCAGGACCCTCTTGTTTCCGCAACTAGAGTTATTTAATGAACACATTATTTTAAGCTCCTTGAATAGCGAGAAAGGAAAACTGAAGTAGAGTAAATATAACCTCAATACAGCTGATCTTTTCTCCTCCAACAGTCCTGCATAGTTCAACCTTCAACCATACCACCTGCAGAATAACTGTTATGGATGAAATTTAAAAGGAGTTGCATGTTGTTTATACTTAACCAACTACGGAAGAACTTTGTTGATGAACTCAACCATTTTGCCTAGACATTCACTACCATGAACAATATATAATATATATCTGAAGTTGATTATCATGAGCTAGATGATAAGCTTTTAAAAGCATAGAACAATAACAGTGGTTGTCATTCCCAAAACATAACAAATAGTACACAGAACATAAAAAATTGTCACCTGCTCTTGAAGATCAGGTAAGGAGTCTAATTCAGTATCAAGATTTGCGCCATCCACACTGAGAGAATGAGATTCATTGTCATCTGGATTCTCACCATCATTCCTTTGAGTAGGTTTTTGATCTAGGATAGATCCTTCATGTTTAAAGCTATATAATTTAGAAGCCAATCCCTTTTTGTCCTTCCAGACTCGACCCTTCTGCAATCTTTCCTCAAAAACAACAAAAAAGGGCATGGTGAGTGATCATGATGGCAATAAAAAGACCTTCAGATTACTAAAGGCCAACATGCATGCATCTACTAAACCTTTTCAATCTGTTTTTTCCACTTTCTTTGAACATCAGAGGAGCTTGGATTTTCACTGCTTTCATCAGAGTTAGTTATTTGGTCCAACAAATCCTGATAGTATCCCTCAACTCGTCTTGCCTTTACACCTACGAAGGCTTGCCAGACCTGTGAGTTGCAAAAGTTAGACAAGATAAGTTTAAATTTATTTCAATGAGACGAAAAAAATAAATTAGAAAGTTTACCTCCCCTCTGAGATCCTTTGGCACACCCAAACGAACAAGTACCTCAAGTTCTTCATACCAAGGGAAAAATGGCTCTGGAGAAACACTACCCTGAGCACCATTCTCTTCCTTTATTGAATTGCATCTACCAGTGGAAGTCTCACTGTCATGGTCATTTTCCCCAGAATTTTGCTCACATTCTTCAATTGAAGACAGTGATTCTCTTTTTGATGAAGTGCTCAGCTTGTTTTTCGTATACTTTAAGTTCTTTACACGAGAGCACATCATAGCCTCTATAGATGTAAGACAAGGTCTAAT
>JAKUCM010010002.1:0-15021 GCA_023374145.1 Lepidium sativum | reverse complement strand
AATCCTCACAAATGAGAATTACATGAGTTTATAAAGTATAGAAAGGACTCTCTGGATTCCTCTAAACTTATTGAATGTCTTAAATATGAAGAGTAAAGACTACTAAGTAAATGACAAGTAAATGTCACAATTTAATATGACTTGAATGAGAAGGACTCTTGAACTTTTGGCCTCCAAAATATCTTTAGTCTTCCAAATTCGTCACTATTCATGGGCTGAACTTTAAGACTTGATTTAAGACTTCTCATGGACTTGTAGAAGGCTCAAAGTGGTTTGGATTTGGCAAGTATAAAGTCCAATGGATTCTTTATGTTGTTCTTTGTCCAAAAGGCCTTGAATAAATCCACAAATGCTTTCCTTGATTTGTTTAGCCCGTGATCTTGTAATTGGACCGACTGGAATCTCCAAAGCTCTCTCGTGATCTTCATTGCTTAGCTCCAAGTTCTCCTTAGCTTCCTTGTTGTTTTCCATGATCATATTAGGTTGTTCCTTAAGCATGTCAGATTTCCAAGATTGATTATCGAGATTTGTGGCATAAGAGAATGGAACATCCGTCGGCTAAAATCCTTAGTTTACTTTCTGATTTTGGTTCTTTCTCTCGTAGTTTGTAGCAAGCTTGATGACTATTGTGATGTATGCTCTAGAGCAAAATCTAACAAATCTATCTTTTTTGAAAGTTTGAATAAAGCAGATGAATTATTTGGGTTACTTCACTATGATGTTTGGGACCCTTATCAAACTTCTTCTACGTGGGGTTCCAGCTATATCTTGACAATTTTTTATGAATTCTCTCGTTCAGTATAGACACACTTACTCCGAGACAAGTCAACAATACCAATAGTTCTCAAGAGGTTTATCACTTGGATTGATTGCCAATTTGACAAGAAGGTCAAAATAGTACGAACAGACAATGGAATGGAGTTTCTTCCGTTGTGTAGCTACTTTGCATACAATGGCATTACACATCACACATCTTGCGTTTACACACCCCAACAGAATGGGAGTGTAGAAAGAAAACGTCATCATATACTGAATGTTGTCAGGGCATTGTTGTTCCAATCTTGTTTGTCGACAAAATTTTGGGGTGAAAGTATTCAAACTGTCATATATTATTGATTAATTGCACACCATCACCATTACTTGACAGAAAGACTCATTTTGAACTTGTGTTCAATCGCCCACCGAGTTATAATGACATTCGTATTTTTGGGTGTATATGTTATGCATCTAAAGCACCAAAACCGCGAGATAAATTTACAGAATGCAATACTCGTTGTGTATTTTTTGGATAGTCCATTGGGAAGAAGGGTTGGTTAGTATTTGTTAAAGACAGAGGTAATCTTGGCTTCTCGAGATGTGGAGTTTTATGAGAACGTATTACCTTTTAAAACCGTTGGTAAATCTTAAATTCTCACTTTTGTGGTGATGAAGAGATATCTCCTTCGTTTGCTCTCTCACAGATCCATTCAAGATACAATTGAAATTGTTCCTCCGGTGGTCTCACAAGAAGTACAAGATCATGATCAGAATCAGGTGTTTGACACCGAAATCATGGACATTATGGAATATGTACCTTCTGCAGTTGTACCTCCACTTGTGCCTCTTGATACAGCTATGTCTCCTACAGAAGAAACAGAAGAAATGGGTCGAGGAAAACGAATAAATAAGTCATCGATTCTACTTGATTCGTATGTTACTTACTCTGCAGCTGTTGATGATAAACCCTCTCACGAGAAATCTCTCCTTCCGCCAACTCTCTCTCGTAAGTGTGTCTATCCTTTAACCAATTATGTTTCACTTGCTCATTTTTCTTCTGCACAACAAGTATTTATAGCTGCAGTTGATGCTCACATGGAGCCAACGTCTTTCAAAGAAGCAATAAAACATGCTCATTGGCGTAATGCTTCTAAGGAAGAGATTGATGCTCTTGAGTTAAATGACACATGGGAGATTGTTTATTTACCTGAAAGGAAGTATGTTTGGGTGAGTGGGTTTTTAAGATTAAATTAAGCTCTGATGGTACTTTGGAAAGACATAAAGCGAGATTGGTGGTACTTGGTAATAGATAAGAAGAAGGTACCAACTATGATGAAATGTTTGCTCATGTGATTAAGAAGACTACGGTTAGAATTTTCCTGTAAGTGGCTGCAGCAAAGAAATGGGAAATCTATCAAATGGATGTGCATAATGCATCCTTCATGGTAATTTACAAGAAGAGGTTTACATGAAATTACCTCCAAGATACTCCACAAGCAACAACACCAAAGTGTGTCGTCTGAAAAAATCTCTTTATGGACTCAACCAAGCACCACGTTGTTGGTTTTCTAAACTTTTGGACTCCTTGACTCGTGTTGGCTTTGTACAGAATAAAAAGGATTACTCTTTGTTTTCGTATTCTCGTGGAGAGTCGTGCATTTATGTCCTTGTCTATGTTGATGACTTGGTTATAGGTGGTAACGATTCTGCTCGTATCTCGACATTCAAAGCCTACATGAGTCAATATATTTGCATGAAGGATCTTGGTGTGTTGAAATATTTCCTAGGCTTGGAAATCTCTCGAATGATGAAGGAATATATGTGTCAACGTAAGTATGCCTTAGGCATTGTCACATAATGTGGTTTAACAGGTTCTCAACCTTATGACACACCAATTGAGCAAAATCATATGCTGCAACGAGATGAAGGCGATTTTTACTCAATTCAATCACACGTCCAGATCTTAGTTATGCAGTCCATCTTCTTGCTCAATTCCTTGCTAAACTGCGTCAAAAGCATTGGAAAGCTGTGATATGAATGATTCGTTTTCTCAAGGGAACTCTTGGTGAAGGTATATTTCTTACTTCTCGACCAAATATTCATGTTACGGCCTATTATGATGCCGACTGGTCTGCATGTCCACTCACATGTCGATTACTCACAGGTTTTGTCGTCCTTCTTGGAGATTTGCCTATATCTTGGAAAACAAATAAACAAAAGACGGTCTCACGATCTTCCGCTGAAGCAGAATATAGATCTATGTCGTATATATACTTTGAGATCCAATGGCTACTCGAATTGCTACCTACATTTTGTATTACTCATCCTGAAGCGGTGACTTCTAATTGTGATAACAAATCTGCACTTCACATTATGAAGAACCCATTGTTTCATGAAAGAACTAAACATATTGAGAATGACTACTACATTATTCGAGACACTTTTTAGAATGGTAAACTAGGTCCTGCACACGTTCAGAAAACCGAGTAGCTTGTTGATCTTCTTACAAAGTCTACAGGTCGTGTACAGTTTCGATATCTTCTTGGCAAGATGGGAGTTCGAGATCTACACTCGCCATCTTGAGGGAGAGTATTGGGCCATATCCAATCATTAATTTCATCTTGTTAGGTTAAATAATTTACTTGACGGTTAAGTCTTATGTTTGCATATATATTTTAATTGATCCCATCAAAATAAAACAAGTAATTTCAGAGCATAAATTTTTACAAGTTCGAAAAGAATAGTATGAGCTTGTGAATTGTGACAAGATAAAAATATGGAGCTTTTTTGTACCATATGGAGAGCTTACATAGGAGCCGATAGGAGAAGATGTGATAAGTTCGTAAATGGATTGCTAGACAAGATGGAATTTAGTTAGAGAGAAATCGTCAACCGAAAGGTCGCCGATTTACCTGGGCTAAGTAATATTTGTTATTTTTCTTCATTTTGAAACTTTATTTTATTTATTAAGCTTAGTTATTTTCGTTTTAGTTACTTATGAGCTAAATAATCATATTACAGAATATGAAATGTAAGCATATTGTATGAATATAACAAATCGTATCACATGTTTTGGAAGAGACAAATATACAAATTCTTATTTTTATTGTCTTCTGTTCTTCTTTTGTTAAATGTGTTGGTATTGTTGTAATTAGAAAAACAAATACAATGATCAATAAGTGTTTGTAACTTACGATTATATTTATTTTATTTTTCTGTAATAAACAACATGTTCAGTTAATCTTGGTTCTACAGTATTTGCGATGTTAATTCATCTTATTGATTCACCTTATTTTCGGACTCTAATTATTTCTTACCATAAATTTGATTAGTTGCTTAAATTTAGTTTATATATATAAAATAAAAACATTAAGGCCATTTACCACCAAAATTGTTATAAATACTACACTTTTAACATCTTTAAATTCATGATTACTCTAAACAACCAAAAAATGAATTATCTTATTATTCTTACCTAAGTTATTGTAAGTTGTTTGAATTTGAATGAACGTAATTTCAAAAGAATAGTAAGAAATTAACCAGATTTGCTTGTTCAAATATAGAGAGCATACAAAGGAGCCAAAACATTACATCTATGTAGAGTATGAGTTGTTTGTTCAAGTAATATGTGTTTCTTATGTACGTAAAATATGAGTTCACGCATATAGCAGAAGAAGAAGATGATGGAACAATATTGTAAATATAATTTCCCAAAAAGTATGATGCAGCTTAACGGGTAAATATATGTTAAAGAAAGTTATGAATGTTTGTAGTGTGATCAAAGATGGAGAGACGGTCACAAAGGAATGAAGGACAGAGACGAGAGAAGTGCTCATCTGGGTGGAGATTGCAGGAAGTCGATAAGTGATTCGGTTGAGACGATGGAACTAGTTCGTCGGTGGGAGGATTCATAAGGGTAAACGATAAAGGATCATCCTTTCTCTTAGCTCATATCATCACTGTCATTGTTTTAATTGCTTTGGGAGGGACAGAAAGATATCGGAACTGTGTTGTTATGTTTAAAAGATTAAAACTTTCGTCTGTTACCAATGGACATTGAAAGAGGAAAGAGACGAACGAAAAACTATCTCGTTTTTGTCATTTTTTTATTAATATTATTCTTATGTTCTCATTTTTTTTTTGTCAATTTTGGGCCACAAATAGCCGACCCATTAGCCAAGTTCTTGCAAATGCAAGCGGGGGGACTCGATCCCAAAATGTGCAAGTGTGCATGCTTCTTGTGGTTTTACCACCTGCCACTAGGCTAAATGTCACTTGCTTCTTATGTTCTCATTTATTTATTTCTTTTCTTTTCTAATTTTTTAACATTTTTGTATTCAAATGTATAATGTCACTTTACAAAAAAAAATTTAATAGGTGTGAAATTCTTAAAAATCAACTAATTAAAGATATAGATATTATTATTTTGTCAATAATTAGATTGACAATCCTGATCTAGCCCTTAAAATCTACTCTTTTAATATATTAATATAATGGAAAGAAATCAATTTCAGGTGCCATAAGTTATTAGCTGAGTAATTCTTACTATTGTCTCGATTTTGGTCATGTTTAGTTAATTGTGTCTATGCATTATTTGCAATGTTAATTCATCGTATTGATTGACCTTATTTTTCTATTTGAAATGTTCGTCCGTAAGTTCGCTTGGTTCATGTATAAATACGAAACTCTTAACTAACGTTTTCAAAATCGTAAAAAAATAAATCATGTAATTACTTTAAAGTTAGTTATAATAATTTGTTTGAATATATATCTATACTAATAAAATCAAGTTTTTGAGACATCTTAAATCATCCAACTCATTTTTTTCAAACTCCTATCTTCTTGCTACATCAGTTTTTGTTTTAGAAATTTTTTATTTTTTAATAAAAAAAATCAAAAGACAATTATTATTTACTTAATCACATTACTTTACTATAATATGGACATTCAAAAGTATCACATCAAATTAAGTTATATTATGTTGTAATCTATAGTAAACCAATATATTGATTAGAAATATAATATATCGTTTCGTATGGCCAAAATTATTAGAAGAGTTATCTAAATTACCAAACTAATAAGAATATGATTATGTTAAAAAATATGAAAAAAATATTTTTCTACTTAATAAACTATCCATAATCTCAATACCAATTAAAAATGACCAAACTGATAAATAATATTTTACGTAGTAAAACCTAAACTTACATATTATTTAAGAATAATCAAACTAACTAACTTATCAAAATACTGCAATTTAGTGGTAAAAAAAAAAGAAACTATTTTATTATAAATAACTCAACTTATATATAATACTACTTAGGTTTGATGTTCTAGCAAAATAAAATTTTTTAAAGGATTGGTAGACGTAGTAGCGGTTACTAATTTCAAGTGCTGTTTTTTTTCAATTAGGTACTAATCATCTGTTTAATGACTAACAAAAAGCAGTCACTTCAACTAAAAATATAAATTAGTAAAAAAAAACTATGTAAAATATAAAATAGAAAAAAATACAATATTTTCTACACCGATTAAAATTTATAAGTGTAGACATCTATCTACATGTCAGGAAATAAATAGTTCAATTGAGGTATATTCAATGCCCTTGCACCTCAAAAACACACATACACCTTCCATACAAATAATAACCAAACTTTGTTACTTTTTTACCGAGGGAGATGATAACAATGAAGCACTAAAAACTAAAAACTCTTGAAAGTTTAAAACACATTATTGGCCAAACTTGCAAATTCCATACCAAAGTGTCAATGTACAACTTCCTAGCTTCACGTCAAACTTTCACTGTCTCCCGTATTATTTCGAACGACGTTGGTTTGAACGACGAGGCGTCCAGAATAAACAACCCCATATCTGCTGACTGTGCAATTCTTTTCAAGGCTCGGAACACACATCCAAACAAATTATCCGATGAAGACGTGAAGAAGGAGAAGTGCCCCCGTCTAGACAACTAAACCAGCTTATTCACCTCACATTACAAGTTGTTTCTTTGATTTAATTTAAAATCATTCTCAATGTTACAAATTTTTTCAATTTCATGTCCCTCCATACTACTCATAAGTTCCATCTTATTTCCCCCTTTTTGGTTTAACATTGCACTACTACGAGATCACATTTCTATAAAATTACTTCCACTCAATATTCATTACTATCAAAATGTTGTGTTTTGTTAAATACGCATACGTTAATAAAGTCATCCAAAGTTTATTGAATCTATTATGACACAAACATGCAAATGGCTTCATTAATCCAAGGTGTAGATAATGTGTTGATAAAAAGATTGCATGAAACAAAAGAATTTCTTGTAAGGTAAGATGAACTATATTTATCTTCTTTTTTTTACATATTTGAAAAACCTAAATTGAATATGAACCGAGTCACAGAAAAAAGTTAAATATGTTTCTTTAAAATAAAATTTCTTTTGAATAAACAATTTTCATAATATATTATATAATCAATTAGCTTATATAGCATAATTCAGTTATTATATATTTGGAAAAAATACTAAAATTTAACCATTTATTATATATCTAGATTTTGTCATTCATAAATCAAAACCCTCTAATTACCTAAAATTGAATCTTCTTCTTTCTCCAATTCTTCATCTCTTTTTATTAACTAAGTCCATTTCGATTTTGTTAAAAAAAACTATTTGAAAATAAAAGTTTTGTTTTACATTTTAAATATATTCATGGACCAAAGACTATATAATATGTAACTTAATCTTCGTTATTCGAATTCGAAAGACCTTTGAATGTCCATATTACACGTCAGTTAATTTACAGTGATAAAGTTGTTTAATCTTCTATTGAAACTATACATATTCACCTCTTTTGAATGTTCATAGTTACTTTTTTTTTTTATACCATCCAAAATAATTGGGTTGAATATCTTATATACATGTCATTTTTCCGTTTAGTCACTCCAACGAATAATTCTGATATCTAGAATTTGTTCTCTTTCTCTTAATTTAGACAAACTATAAAAGGATTTGAGGTTATTGTATCTTATCGATCTAATTATTCGAAAAGAATAACATCTTATGCAATTTGGATATTTCAGTGACATAATTTTATAAATAAATACTACTTCATAAAAGATATATTCTTAAATTGTTCTTCAGATAATATTATAAGTATAGTCTTCAAATAATTTCACACATGTACTTTTGATATTTAAATAATAAATAAAACCATACCAAAATACTTATTGAAGTCTGCTTTATAACTATAACTCATAACTGAAGAATTGCACTATTTGCCTTCAAACATTCAAAGGACGAGATGTCATTAATAATCTAGCATGCTACCACATTTACCACCATGATTGCATAATAAGTTGGCTTAACGCAAATAAAAATTGTTCAATATGTAGGGCAACATATCTTTAATTTTTCTATTCCGAATAATAATAAAATTATCCATTTCTGATGCACATACCTTTCATTTCAGAAATACAACGCAAATCACAAAATTTGACAAGTTAACCAACAAATAAACTACACATGTATGTTTTTAAACTAAAAACCGGGCGTGCCCCGGTAAATCCCTAGTATAAATAAAAGTAACGGGCATAGTTGCATAAAGTAACCTTGCAACAGACAAGGATTTACAAGTATAAATAAAAGTAACGGGCATAGTTGCATAAAGTAACCTTGCAACAGACAAGGATTTACAAGTGATGTTTGTCCTGCTTTTGTAATAAAAGACATGTTTGATATAACGAAAACCAGATGACTCTGTTTCAAACAGTAAACATGATTAATTCAACGTTTAGCGTTTACATGGAAAGAACCCAAAAGACCACCGATCCAAACATAAAAAGTACAAGATCTAAATTCAGGTACAGATCCGGATCTATGCTCTAGATCATCCGGATTTGTGGAGGTAGAGTTTTCCAAAGACGTGAAGAGCGGTGACAAAGCCGATGAAACAAAGGCTCATGATAAGAACAACGGTCGGTGAAATCTTTAAACCAGGAGCTTCATCGGTGTAGAATCTCAGCATGTTGCTTGGTCCTGATCCAGCTGTGGATCCACCGCCTGATGAAACACTTCCACTGCCACCGAGCCTGCGGCGACGCATGCCGGCTGTAGCGGCGGCGGATCCACGAGGAGCGGACAGACCGGTTCGGGCGGCTGAGGACTCTGTGGAGGTTGATTGTTGGGACTGGAAAGAGCCTCTCGCCATTAGTGCGACCGTAAAATAAAAAAAGAAAACAGAGACGAAGAAAGGGGAAATAGGGAACGGTGAAAGAAGACGGGCTAATTTGTAAATAAATTAAAATTAAAGGGGTAGGTTAAAAATAAAAATAAAAATAATAATAATAATAATAATAAAAATGTTCTAAATAAACGCTATAAACCACTTATTTAGACACATTTATCAGAGATTGCTTAACCTGATTAAGCATAGGCCTTTTATCAACTTCTACTATTGCATGTTAACGATTGGAACCTTCGTGTCTAAGAATTTGTAAAAAAATATACTTGTCCTCGGTAAGTTTTTGTTGATTAAGTAAAATGAACTCATCTTATGAAGATTAACTAAATTAATTAGAGCAAAATTGATATGAAGAATTAACAGGATCAACCATCAATTTTGCGACCAAGCTGCACATATCAACCGTTAGCAGAAGCTATCTGTTCCGGTTTCGTACCGGGTCAAAGACCGATAATTGATAATGGACTTTGGCCTGAAGTTGAAAATGGAAAAATCTGAGGCTTTTAGACCCAAGAAATATTTGAACTTATATTAGGCCATGTAAACCCAACTTCTTATCTTATTGGATTTCTTCTTCAGTTTTATCTCATTCATTCTACTAGTTGATTATTTCACAGTTCCCTCTCAATTATAAGAGTGTCTCGACACTAATTATAATCTAATCTGTAATGATTGTAAACCAAGACTAATTTGGATTAAACTGTAGTCCAACATATTTAGTCCAGTAGAAAGAATAGGCTCATGAGAGACTGTATTCACTCCAAAAGCCGACATTATGATAATTAATTCAGGCAACTCCTTACACATAATGCATGAATAAATACAGTAGTACTAGTACCTTTGTATGCTTTTATATATAAGAGGACGATCTTTAGAACAACATATGTTACTTTGGAAAATGATAGATGCGCATAATGGAAACTTTGTGTATCTAATCAAAGATAAGGAGTTTGGTAAGCAAAGTAGTATTAGTATGTATGACTTCAGATTTAGGCTTCCAGTTTTCACTCAAAAATGTTTGCTTTTTATGTTAAACCAAAAGTAAACAATTTTATATTAAAAGATTTAGAAAAAAAATAGGACAAAACTTTAATGTAGGCTCCAATTTGACAAATTGCTTTCTCCTTATGGGATACCATTTGTCTCTACCATTTTTTTGTGTGTGTGTGATGGACCCGCTTTTTTTATCACAACTTGACCTATGAGTT
Source organism: Lepidium sativum (assembly GCA_023374145.1). Classification (NCBI taxonomy): domain Eukaryota; kingdom Viridiplantae; phylum Streptophyta; class Magnoliopsida; order Brassicales; family Brassicaceae; genus Lepidium; species Lepidium sativum. Next base: position 4,817 of record JAKUCM010010002.1, on the reverse strand, counting down.
TTACTCAACATGTTATTGTTTTTCACGATTTAATTCTATTTGTTATGGTTCTTTAACTTTCAAAAGTTAAGTTCTGTCAAAATTGCAATCGACACATTTCATGGTAGCGAGAGTCAATCAATAAGTTAAATTTGGGTTTATCTCTAGACGAAGAGATTTGCCAATTTAAACATAAACACAAACCAATTTAACTAATGTGATAGAAGAGCTTTTTTGAGTTAACATTGCAAAAAATGCAGAAACACAATTAACTAAACATGTAAAAAGAAGTGTCATAAAGTATTTATTACAAAATAAAAAATAAATATCAGAGACAGAGAGAAGCTTTAATCTTATGATGCAGACATTTGTCACTTTAATAAAGTCATTGGCATTGCTTTGTCGTTTTCTTTATCTCTAAGCCGAATGTATTTTCTCAAACTGTTTTTTTTTTGTTTGAGCAATCTAAAGCTTTGGCCTGATCAATTAAATGGCCTCCGATAAAAACATTTCACTTGCCAAAAAAGCAGAAAAACATTTCTATTGTCAATCTTATCTAAATAGAATTACTTATTTTTATTTCTACTGTTAAAACTGACAAAAAAGAATTTCACTAAACTGACAATTTAAAACCATGTCATAACAACAAACCAGATGTTTTTTTAGATTAATTAGATCCCAATCAATAACCAAATTTTAAACCTAAATTTTAATATTATCATATCAGATTATGATACTAATTGGAACCAAAAAAATACAAAAATAAATATTTAACTACTATACAAAACTTACTACTTTGTTCAAATTTCAGCTTTTCCTCATTGTTTTAATAGTTGAGAAGATAAGGAAATTCATATTTATAAATCATAAGCTTCAATACATCTGACTAAAATGTAGACCATATGTTCTTCATATTCAACAGCTAAGATAAAGGTTTCAGTCTTGTGTTTTTGTCAACTATTTTTGGACATTGATTCATATAAAATATTATCCAAAAATCGAACAAGTCTTCGAAAATAGCTAAATTTATTTTTTGGTTCTAGTATAGATTTCTAATCAACTACAAACCGACAAATACCAAACCAATTACGGACAAAAAAATTTATAATTACCCAAATAACACTTTAATTAATCCTAGTATCCAAATAACCAAAATCCGGAAACTCAAACTAAATATCCATATATCCAACCATACCTAAGGAAGATTATGCATAAAATTGAGAAAACCAAGATTTAGTTTGCTGACTACAATTATAAATTCTATAATTATGTCTATTCGAAGAAATCTTTTCTCTAGGAATTGATGGTATTAGGCTTTGTTTTATACTTTTTTTTAAGACATACCATTCGCATAATTTGTACATTATACTAAACGTAAAAAAATATTATAATTTTTTTCCTAAACGTTTTAAAGTTATATTTTGTAAGAGATTCATTCATATACTAAACATAAACTTTCTGACGTTTCTTAAACTTTCTGACGTTTCTTAGCTCAATTTTTTTGTAATTAATTTAAAATTTGTTAAGTCTTAAAACTTTTTTTTTCATTCTATTGATTTCACTATCTTAAACACAAGTCAAATATTAGTAGTTAATAATATATAAAATTGAATAGAAGAATTGTTAGAAATACCAATTTTCAGTTTTATCTTTTTACCAAAATATTTTTTATAATTGTTTTTGTAAGAAAATACTCCCCCAGTAGTGAAAAAGATGAAAATATCCCCAAAAGATATTCGGATGATGTTTTTTTTACCAAACTCTTTTCTTTTCCCCACCAAATTTATATTATTCATCTCAAAATTTTGTTTTATAAATGTAAGTCTTTATAATAGATCTTATAAAATCATATAAATAGTATATTTATAAGTTATCTTATAAGATTATATATATAATATATTTATAAGTTATCTTATAAAATTTTATAGAAATTAATTTATAGGGCATAAATATAATATATATTTACTCAATATGTGATTTTCGTAATCTATTAAGTGAATTTGATATATATTCATTTGTTTTTCTTCATGATTTAGATATTATAGTCATGTTATTCTCTAAAAAATTTGGGTCTTTATAACTGGATTTATAAAACCTTATAAATTTTTTCGGTTCTTTAGATTGGTTTCTTATTATTTTAATATTTATAAGTACCTTTAAATATTTGCTTATATGTTTTTATAAGTTTTTATAAGATAATTTATAAATTATTTTTTATTAAATTTTATAAAATAATTATAAGTATATTATCTATAAGATTTTATAAGATCTTTTATGAAATTTTATAAATGTAAAAATAAAATTTGGAGATGAAAAATAAAATCTGACAAGAATCTTATGAATATATTATTTTAAGTTTAATAAGATCTCTTATAAAGTTTTATAAATGTAAAACTAAAATTTAGAAATGAAAAATAAAATTTGAATGGGAAAGTTTTCTGGTGGAAAGGTTTCTTTTGGTGGAAAAATGTTTGTATAAAAAAAGAAAATAAAAGAAATTTGAATATATTTTAGTCATTTATTAATTAAAAAAAGGACATTTTCTGAAAATATAAAGAAAAACAGGATAGTGCAATACTAGTAAATAAGAAAGAAACATGAAAAAGATACAATATATTCGTGCTTTTTATAAATGAAAATATAATCTTTGACTAAAAGTTATAATCACCAGAGAGAAAAAAGAATGTGGTAAGCGTATCATTATCAAGAGATTACACGTTTCGAGTTGTAGTGCAATACTAGAATAAATATGATATATTTCTAATCATAATTAATTAGTAGTTAAATGTTTAGAGGAAAGAAAGAGAGAATTATAATGCTAATTTTAGAAAGTGTTACCAAGAAAGTGTAAAAGGAACAACAGAAAATAAAAAATAAATAAAAAGTGGGACCAAAGAGCAGCAAATATCAAGGGGGGTCTTTGTTAGTTTTTGGGACTCAGTCACTCAGACGAGACTCATTCCTCTCACATCCCATCATCCTTTTAATTTTTCTTTCAAATTTTATTTTCTCTCCAATGAACTTATGTAAAGGTTTAAATTCTTATTATAAAATCATTTTAAAAAATAGTAAATTATGTGTAGTAAAATAAGTGAGTGGCAAATATGTGAAAAGAATAGTCAATTGTTTCTTTTTGGTTTTAATGTTAAAATTGTAAGAATAGTCAAATTTTTTTTGGTTTTAATGTTAAGATAAGGAATAGTCAACTTGTTGAGAGTATATGTAAAAAGATTAGCAAATGAGTAAGTAAGTGAGTATTAAGTCTTTGCTGATTTACTTCTGTCTTCTAGTAGAATTATGTTATTTTACTTAGCTCGTGACATCAGACCAAATTACATGATAATATTTTTCTAAATGCATATGTAACGAATAAAACGGTTTATCAAGAGTAAATATTAACAAATAATATGACATTTTTTATTCATACTACAAATGTAGACTATAAAAATATCATGTTACTTTCTTGAGCTCACTCAATAGTTTGCCATCATCAAATATATTTATGTATTTTATTAGAAAAATTTGAAATAAATTTCTTACATAAAAAAAGATTAGGTAAGATATTTTGTTTATCATAGAAAAAATAGAAGGAGAAAAAAAAATCGAGAGCAATTTTCTTCCTCATTGAACTGCGTATCTTAGTCTATTGTCTCGTCGTTTTGTCATTAGTAGCTTACGTAGCACTGACGGCTACGTCTCTTTGCTCCACCCTTTTTGGTGCTTCTTGTGATTTCGTTTTTTCAGTATGTTGGCCAAGTTTTGCAAGGCTTGTGTTCTTCCGACATCGAGCTCAACAATCGAAGGACTGTGGTATTCTCAGATCTCTTTCATTCGCTGCTGGTTGCTCTTGGAACTGTAGGTTTTGTTTAGCCGGGAGCTCGTCAAACTCTTAGATATGACTGGATTGCCAGATGTCTTTGTCGGTGTCTCCTATGTCATCTCCCAGAGTTCCGGCTCGCCGATCATCTCTTTTTTGGTGATGTTGGGTTCTCTTCGTCAGTCTCTCTAGGCTCGTGATATCTTGCTAGCCGCTTTTCTTTCAGATGGTTTAATTTAAACCTAGTTTGTACTCTTTAAATTTAGGGTATGCCTCAAGCTTTTCTTAATCAGTTTCATTTGATTGAGTTATATGCTTTGTTAGATTTTTCCCTCTGTCCTTAGAAATTTTTGTCTAAGGTTTGATGGAGCTTTATGTTGTGGGATATCTTTCCTCCTTTGTTTTTGAATTGCTTGAGTTGAGTGTTAATGTTTCTAGTCTTCCCATTTTAGAGTTTGGTTTTGGGTACCTAACTCAAGAGGTTACTATCGACCTTGGAAAATTTTAAAGCGAGACTCATCTTCTCCAAATGAACCAATCTTTATGACTCAAGTCATCACTTTTAGATAGGAATCTCGTTATTGAAATGTTGTTCGGGAATTCCTAAGTTAATATCCAAGTCTTAATCCATTTTAGTTTTATCACTTGGATTGTGTCTTATCATATTCCTTGCTTGTAGGATTGATTGCATCTTTTGTTCAATATGTCGGCTATTGTTGGTATTGTATCGTTGTAATACTCCAATCCAAATAAATTTCATATTCACATGAAAAACATTTGAATTTTTTTTAATCTAAAAAAGGTTCATTTGCCTATATTTGATTATTTGTATACTCACAAAAAAAGCAAGCAATAACTAGTCCAAAAATTACAAAAATTTTGGCTATGAATTTGAATCTTATCTATTCAAGTTTAAGTATTTAGACTATGATTGGGTCTAATCTAATGATGTTGACAAATTTTTTTTACAAATTTTCATTATTTCTTTTTATATTAAAATTTTTCATTTTGAAGAGACTCA
>JAKUCM010010001.1:0-11389 GCA_023374145.1 Lepidium sativum | reverse complement strand
AACTTATAAAAATGAATAAAATTAGTATCAAATTTGAGTTAAACATAACATCTCAACCACAAGAATTAGTGACCAAGTAATGTATAAATCATTTTTTGTACAGCTCACTAAATATTCTTCAAACATTCATTTCACGTTTATATATCTTTACCCTAATCTTCTACAATTATGAATCGTACTAAGTACTTCCTGTCTACCCACATAATAGTTTTTTTAAACTCGAAATATAATGTATATTAATATATATATATAATATATATATATATATATTTTATTATATAAAGTTGAGTATCAAAATTGAATATGAATAAGATTATTTCACTTGTGAAGTCTAACAATCCAAACTTTCACCGTATTTCATATATTTTTAAATATATTTTTCTTTTAAACTTTATATTTAACATAAAATATGTATTTTAATTCACAATCCTACATAAATAATTAAATAATTATTTTTATATATGATTTATAAAATAAAAAATAATCAAAAATAGTTACCTCATATCCTATTTTATAAAGTCAGGTTACAAAAATTACTAATTAATTGATTTTTTTATGTATCAAATCTAACGATCCAAAATATTTAGTATCCTATTATATAAATTATGTTTCAAAACTAACCAACGAAATTTTTTCTACATGTCAAATATAACGATCTAAATAAATATATAGATATATATATTTAATAAAAACAAACCCGTACATCATACAAATCCATACCTAATATATATCATATATATATATATATACACGAAATTTACGAATTCTACAAAATGATTTGGTGGTATTCGTATGCAGACAAATATAGCGATATTACGTGTATGATTTTGTTTTGGATAAGTACTTATCAATCTCATATATTCATCTTTCATGTCGTTTTTTTGTTGCAGTTTGTAGTAAAATAAAAATTTGCAAATACTCGAATTTCACAAATAAATAGTTTAATTTCCAATTAATATATACATTATTAGCCTATAACATGGATCTACAATAATTTTCGGTAATCATGTGGGTGCAATAATTCCCACACTCCTTCAGTCAAATATTCTTAAATAAATCTGACATATGATAAACCAAGTCATACAATTGAGCGTTTTTCTCTTCTCTCAACTGGCGATTTCGGCGAGTTTACGAAGGGCTCCCAGATGTTACGATCGACAGTTTCCGGGAGAATTCCACAGCGACAGCATTGGTTGGTGTATGATTCAGTGTTGAGGAGACGAGTGTAAGCTCAGGTGACATGAGAGGTTTTCGAGAAGGGAGTCGAAGCGATATTTGTGGCGATCTTCAGCGGGTTCTGCAACGGTGACAGGGAGGGTGGTTGGATCCGAATCGTGGGTTCGGATCTCTGTCTGCGAGGGGGTAAGCTACTCTGGTGGGTTTGTGGTAAATCGGAACCCTAATTTTTGGGTGGTGCGTTGTCTTAGGCAGCGGAGGCTGGTCCTCGAATGGTGGTCTCCATGGTGAATCTGGAAGAAATTGGGACTCCTTTCATCAACATATAAGTGGTTTTTCGAGTTTAAGCTATTGTTCTCATTTGGTTTTAAGGTGCAGATCTGAAATCTTGTTATTTTCTTAGATGTCACTTGTTCATAATTGTCTACCTATATGGTATATCTAGACCGATATGAGTGTGGGTGGGATATAGTGGAATCGTTTTTGCTTTTCGGAGCAACGATGTCGAGTTTGTTCAGTGATAGTTCTCGAATGAACAGCTACTCCGATGGGGATAACATTACCTTCCCTAGGAGTGTTGCTGTTAGGATTTTGAGATTACTAGACTGTCATTTGGATCGTACTCGGGGAGTCATATTGGTCATGGTGAGTACGCAGTTGTGTTGTTCTCGCCATTTCTTATGCTTCAGCCAGTACCCAATATCAGTTTCCTCTGTGTGTTGGGTTTAAGGTTGCCTCTGGCTCCCTATGTGTGTCTTGGTGTTTATAAAGTGGTACCTATGCTTAGGTTTCAAACACAGAGTTTATGTGGCTTTTGGTTTTATTATAATGGGTTGATAGGGAAGATATATATACTACTTTTCTTATGGCTGGATCTGAATGTGGAATTAGGACAGGATAGTGTTTGTCAAGTGATGAACTACTTTCGGTTTCAACGCATGGTTTGGTTGGAAGCTCTTTGCGTTCTTGATAGTGACTGTGATTTTCATTTGATCTTTTGGTAGGTTCCAAACGTGATGCTAAAAACAGTCTATCGTTTTGATTGTTGTCTTAGACCGAGGAACGCCGTCCTGTTTCACGAATTGCAGAAGCATGGGGTTCCAACAGGCTTATTGGGGAAACAAATAGAGAGTGTTAAATGGAATGATCTTCTATTATTAAGGTTGGAGTTCTCTGTACCTGGGCTACAGCTTTCTGGGTTAAGGAATTGCGAATCAGCAGAACAAGCTACAGATCGAAGGTTCACAATCATTGAGTCACTGGTTCAGACTGAGTATTTAAGTTGTAACAATCTTGAGTATTTTTGTTCTGTTTTGGAGTTTAAAGAAACAAGTTTATCGTTTGATGTTGTTGGCGTGAATTGGGGATCCTTTTGTAATTCTGGTTTCAAATTGGAATTAATTAAGATAAATTCTATTTGTAATTTTGGTTTCAAATTATATAAGATAAGACCAATAATTAATGATAGATTCGGCCTTCTCACATCTCTCAAAAGCCTATATAAGGCGATGGAGACCACGAGGAATAGCAGAACACGATTCCAAACATCAGGAGTCTTCCTTATATTGTCTTAGGAAGAGTAAGGTCATAATGTCTCAGGCCAATAGTAGAATTCTGGTGGCCGGTAATGTGTCACCGATTAGAGGTTTAAGGATAAAGATTCCAAAAATAGATAATACCGCTTTATTGGCTAGATCTTCTAAAGTTCTGATGGGATGTTGTCTAAATCCCCATAACCAGAATGTGGATACATTCTTGTTTAGAATGCCACAATTTTGGGATTTGGTAGGCAAAGTTAGAGGTCTAAACTTGGGGAATGTTAGATTTCAGTTTGAATTTAAATGGGAGGGAGATTTAAAACGGGTTTTAGAGAATGGTGCCATCAATTTTGATGGTTGGATGGTCGCTTATGCCCCTTGGAAGGCAATGGCAGGGGCAGATTATCCTAGTACTATAATGCAGTGGGCGAAGTTTACTCTTCCATTTGAATATCGAATAGAGGAAGTATATTGAATAGTGGCTGAATCGACTGGTCAGGTTCTGGCTATTGATGTTAACAAGGGTATAGTATTAGTGGAGGTTCCTTGTTCTAAGCCATTAACCTTTTCTTCGGTGTTAGAATTTGAGGAAGGGAAGGAATCTAGGATCTTGATAGAATACAAGAGATTATTGGGGTTTTGTGGTTTGTGTCATCGAATGACGCATGGCACAAATAGTTGTTACAAGTCAAAGTCCATTAATATCAATAACGGTAATGCTGATTTTGGAAAAAACATGGCAGATCGGCGATCCAAGACCTTCAAAGGAGCGGTTTTACCTGGATCAGCAAAGTCAAGTGGGGTAACAGTCGATAGACATCTTGATAAGAAGAAGGTGTGGAATGCACCTACTTTGAAATCAAAGAAAGACTTGGCTAAATTGGTAGGTTATTGTTGGCATGATACTTTATTTAATTTTTCGGGCTATAATATTGACCAAAATTGGGGTTGTTATTTCAGCTGGTTGAATGGTAACATTGGTGGGTTAAATCTAGTTTTTCGGCAGGTTCGTCGTCCCCTTTTTTAGGAACCGACCGCAGTTCATGCCGCAGATGTGTTGCACACTGAGGTTGCAGTTCTGCACACGGACCTTGTGCAAATTGGGGACGGGACTGGGGCGGCTGTGACAGCGATTGCGGAGGCTGGGTCATCTGCTGTAAGTGGCGTGGTCCTGAATGAAGAGGATTTGGTAATGCTTCTGAGTGATGACACTACAAGAGAACACACCTTTTACAACTCCAAAATTCGTCTCTAAAGCGTTGTAAAGATTGTTTACAACGCATTAGGGACGCCACGTGGGACGTCGTGTCTTGCACGTCGTAAGGCACAAAACGTTGTAAAAACGTTGTAACATTTAACAACGCAAAAATTACGTTGTTAAAACGTCGTAAACTTGACGTTGTAAAAACGTCGTAACATAAAGTGGGAGTTGTAAATTTGATGACAAATTAACGTTGTTAGTTAGTTGTAAACTTAACAACTAACTTACAACGTTTATTTTACAACTAAGTAGATTCGAAATCTTTTACAACGTTTTAAAGTTGAAATGTGTTACAACGTATTAAAGTCGAAAACTTTACAACTAACTAAAGACGAAAGTTTTACAACTATTTAAAGACGAAACTGTTTATAACTACTTAAGGACGAAGATTTTACATCGAATTAGGGACTAAAATATCTGATTTATTTTTATTAAATTGTGAAATTTAATTTTTTGTATTTTAAATAAAAATATGAAATGAATAAATTAAAATTAGAATATAAAACTAAAATATAAAACTAAAATGTTTTTACAAAATTTAATTACAAATTACAAAATATTTTTACAAAATTTAACGAAGTAATTCGTCGAACATGTCAGAGCTACGGTCGTCGTGATCTTCAGCTACCCGCTCGTTCAAATCGACCTCGATATTCTCGGTAGGCATAATCCCGAGGTTGCGACGTCTAAGCACCAAAGCCACAGATGCATAAGGATTGCCCGCAACCAAAATATCCATCATGGATTCCATGGCTGCGAATTTCTCATAAGTCGTTTGCTTTAGCGAAGCAATTTCCGCACGAGATTCCTACAACTGAGTACGGAGTGAGTTTTCGCCAATCCAGTTAGAAGTGACTCCTTGGACATCTTGGGCGGATCCTATGCCAATAATCCATCCCTTTTTAGTTGGAGCGATCTACAAAAAAAATTTGTCAGGGAAAAAATATTATTTAAATTAAAGTATTTAATTTAATACCTGCTTATAAATTGCGCTGATCTCCGGAGCACTCAATTGGACTGGAGTACCGTCGGTGGATTCCTGGGAAAGCTGCGTTTGACGTCCTAACATCGAAATTTTTAACTTAACAACAACTTTACAACTCCAAGTTTAAATTTTATTTAAATCTTTTACGTAATAACAAAAACGTGTATACCTACTTTGACATTCGATGTTAATTTGATGTAAATTATAGAGGTCGTAAAAGATTTGCAATTTAAGGACTAATTCACAACGAATTGTTAAAATAATGGGAAAACGTTGTTAAGAAGTCGTAAAATACCGACTTGTTTACAACGTAACTTTTTGTTGTACTTTTACAACTCATTTACGACGTTATTTCAAAACGTCGTAAAGGAGTTGCAAATACCTCCCTACTTTACGACGTCCCAAAAACGTTGTAAAAAATGGTCCATAAACTATTGTTCTCTTGTAGTGTGAGGCTGATGCATTAGAGGCTAGTTTAGTGGCCGAGATCGAAGACTTTGACAAAGAGGACACCATGTTATATATAGAGGAGGATCTTCTTGACGATCTGGCATTCCGCGCAGCAGTGGCTGACACACAGCACCTTACTGTAGCGGATCGGGATAAAATAAACGCAGAATTTGCTCAGAGCTTGGTAAAGTGTATAGTGGCTAGGCAATCAAAGTCGCCGGTGGTTTCTAGTAAGGTATCTTCTTAGACTAACACGCCCATTAGGGGAGTTAGTTTTAAGAAGGCATTGGCAATGAAAAGTATGTCTTCCAGGAAGACACCTAAGCAGAAAATGGCAAAAGAGGGCACAGTTAAAGAAAAGGACAAGAGTCCGATGAGATTTTAATTTTTATGATTAATGTTTTATGTTGGAATTGTCAAGGAATTGGCAGTAAGATTACAATTGGTTATTTGAGAGACATCTGAAAATGTTATAAGCCTTAATTTTTATTTCTTTCAGAGACAAAGAATAATTATTTATTTATGGAAAAAATACAACGGCATCTTGGGTATAATTTGTTGACAACGGTTGAATCAGCTGGTACGAGTGGCGGTTTGGCTTTGTTATATAAGGATTATTTAAATGTCATCATTAATTATAAAGATAAAAACATGATAAACATAACTACAGAATTGAAAGAAATAACATCATGTATCACTTTTCTATACGGTGAACCAATACAACACATACGAGATTATGTGTGGGTAACGGTTAACTAGAATAAGTATTCAGCAGCAAGAGCCTTGGTTGGTAATGGGAGATTTTAATGAAGTCAGTGGAAATCACGAAAAGCTGGGTGGGTCTATTAGGCCCTTATCACAGTTTGTATCTTTTAATCAGATGTTACATGATTGCGGCTTGATTGAGTTTCCAAAAATAGGAAATGTCTGGTCCTAGAGAGGAGTACTGAAAAATGGAATAGTGCGCTGTATTTTATACAAATCGTATGGGAATGTAGAATGGCATGAATTATTCTCTAACTGAGAAGTTGAGTATTTAGATATGATAGGGTCTGATCATAGGCCTATCTTAGGACACTTTTCTGAAAGTACTTTTTCAAAAAGACGACAATTTATTTTTGACGAACGTTGGGTCGGAAAAGATGGCCTTAGAGAGATAGTTGATCGTAGTTGGAGTAGTTCACATGATCGAAGACGATTAACGTTGGCAGATAAATTGAAGGTTTGTCGCCGTGCAATTTCACGGTGGAGACATACTACCATTGAACCCGGCAGACTGAATATCACACGGTTGAAACAAGAATTGGAGGATCTAAAAAGCAATGGGTCGTTGAGCTCATATCTAATTTTGCAGAAAACTCTAGATCTTAGATGTGCCTATGTGGAGGAAAAGATATACTGGAAACAAAAGGGTCGAACCCAGTGGTTGAGGGATGGTGACGAAAACACGAGTTTCTTCCATGCCCAAGCTAAGCAGCGGCGAGCTCGTAATAGAATCATAGGTCTTTACACTGAGACCAATGTCTTGGTTAATAAGGAGGAAGATATTTTGCAAGAAGCAACAGACTATTTTTCGAAGCTTTTTGCAAGTAATGGGGATTCAACTGGGTTTCTAGATGAGTTAGAGACCAAAATTATTGTCTTCGATAATTAGATGTTGATGCGACGAGCAACTTATGAGGAAGTCCATTATGCGTTATTTTCTATGAGTCCTAGTAAAGCCCAAGGCCAGATGGTATGACATCACTGTTTTTCCAAGAAGCATGGTAAACGGTGAAGGATGACTTGGTTGCGCTGGTTAATAACTTTTTAGCCACATCCTCTTTTGAGCGGACTTTGAATCAAACAAACATTTGTCTGATTCCGAAAGTTGCACGGCCAACAAGGATGTTGGAATTTCGAACAATTAGTCTGTGTAATTTGATATATAAGATCATATCCAAGGTGATGTGTATACGCTTTTGTCGGGTCCTACCCAAATTAGTATATGTAACACAATCTGCTTTTGTTCCTGGACGAATATCTCAGATAATATTTTAATTGCACAAGAAATGTTTCATGTGCTGCGGACAAATAAGTCGGTAAGGAGCGAATATATAGCGATCAAGACGGACATGAGCAAAGCATATGATCGAGTCGAATGGAATTTTGTCATAATTATGTTATGTAAATTGGAATTTTGTGAGCCATGGATTCAGTGTATTATGTACTGTATCACTAGTGTGAAGTACTCTATACTGGTAAATGGGGTTCCTGAAGGCTCTGTTAAACCAAAACGGGGGCTCCGGCAGGGCGACCCTATATCGCCTTACATTTTTATTCTTTGCACAGAGGTGTTGATATCAAAATTAAGGGATGCTGAGCAACATAGATTGTTGACAGGTATCTCTATTGCTCGGACAAGCCCAGCGATGACACATCTGTTATTTGCTGATGATAGTCTTTTTTCCTGTAAAGCATCTAGCGAAGAATTGCACCAGATACTGCGGATACTTAGAGAGTACGAACAAATCTCGGGACAACAAATAAACTTTCTGAAATCTTTGATCCAATTTGGAAAGGGTTTATCCCTAGAAGCTCGAAAGGATTTACACCAGGTACTTGGGATCCATAATGAAGGAGGAGAAGGATCATATTTAGGATTACCTGAAAATATTGGAGGGGCGAAAACTAATTAATAGTTGGTCATCAAAGTTTCTATCACGAACATGCAAGGAGGTCTTGATAGAATTTGTCTTGACAGCGCTGCCCACTTATGTAATGTCTTGTTATAGACTCCTAAAGACGGTAGTCCAAAACCTTAATACTGCGATAACGAATTTTTGGTGGTCGAAGTCAGATACTTCGAGAGGTTACCTTAAAATTGAATATTATGAACACAAATCTAACAACTTAAATTAACATGAGTTTAAAAACATAAACGAATATGAGTCTAAGAATCTAAATGAACATGAGTCTAAGAACTTAAATGAACATGAATATAAAAACTTAGATGAACACAAATATAAAATTCTAAATGAACACTAGTGTAAAATCTAAATAACACGTGTTTTTTTTACAACAGCATACTATAAGAAAGAAACATGAGAAGAGAACATCACCGATCATAAATAAATTCACTGCCCCGACGGGGTAAAGAATCCGCTTTATGATTGAGCGACCTCAGGATAACTGACACCGAAAAAACTAAAAAGAGAGAACATAACCGCGCGAATTCCTCTTGATAAGGACTAAAGGTAAGCCACTCTTCTGGTTGATCGAGGATCCGAACTACCGTCTCGCAGTCTGTCAAGACCTCCATGTGTCTAAAAAGCTAAATAAAAATGAGTATAAAAACCTAAATTAAGTTCATGTCATATTCATCTCAAAATATAACAAAATATATATACTTATTTCTTTACATGAAGCTTTGGATCTAATGCATCAATCTAGCATTGAACTCATCAATCCTAAACGCAATGACAACTTTCTTGAACAACTTAAAAGATTCCCCCCCTCAAAATTTCGAAAAAATGTTCTTACGTAGGTGGGAGGTGCAAATTCCTAGAGAAGAAAGTGGGTACACATTCTTTATGGCTTTAACAATGGATTTATCCTTATCTGATATGATGGCAATTTCTCTGTCATCAAGCATAACACGGTTTAGCTGTCTAGAAAGCCATTCCCAAGATTTGTCATTCTCGGTATCAACAACACCGTAAGCCATAGGAAATATGTTGACGTTACCGTCTTGCATGGTAGCATTTTTAGTAGAGTGCATTTATACTTCCCTTGCAAAAAGGTACCATCAACAACAACAACTTTCCTCATGTAAGGAAACCCCTAATACTTGCATCGAAGATTGTGAATATAAACTTGAATCCGCCTTGCTCGTCTACTTCTAGCTTTATTAGGGTTTCGGGATTCGCTCTTCTAAAAGCAAACAAGTACGACAAAATTCCTTGGAAACTACTTTCAGAACTGTTAGGTTTTTAAGCAATTCGAAAATCATCAATTGACTAATCTAGCAAAACCCTAAGCCCTAGGTCTTGTATTAACTTAATTGAATCTGATAAATAGAGAACTCGATTATACCTAAAGTTTGGTTAGTGCAGCGGATATAAGATCAGGTATGAGATCAGCAAGTGGTCCAACTGTAGCACCTCTATGTATAGTCCACACGCACGCAAGTAGGAGAGAAGTGTGCTAGAACTTTGTGTGCAATTCTCTTAGGATTTCGACTTGTGCAATCAGCGGCTAGGTTTTCTTGTCTCATCCAAAGCGTGTCCTATATCATATATATAGGAAATTTAAGTTAACCTAATTAATTCCTAGTTGAAATATGATTAATTTAGGCTCATCCCAAAACACCTAATTAATTCCTAGTTGAATTAGGATTAATTTAGGCCCAGCCCAAAACACCTAATTAATTCCTAGTTGAATTAGGGTTAATTTAGGCCTGGTCCAAAACACATGTTCTCATCACAAACCATGTATTATTACGCTCAAGTCATGAATCATTCCTATAATGATCATTCCTTATTGAATTGTCTCCATTTGCTTAGGTGTGTGACCCAATAGGATCATATAGTACTAGCAGTGTGTATCTCAACTCACATATTATAAGTGGACTCTAGCAAGCCATTACAACCCCTAGTACCATATGGCTTTGTCTAATCTCGATGTTAGAACCAACCACACGAGTAAGTACAAATGATTGCAGGACATTCCCAACGATCTTCCACTTGTACTGGAATCATATATTCTCAAAATCCCTTTGTCTCCATATCCCTATCTGCTCTAAGGCAAGAGTTCGTGTCATCCTTATTTTAATGAGTCAGATCAATGTCCATCGAATTTGAATTTGTACTGATAGAGCAAATAAGCGTCTATCACTTTGTTTGAGCACAGCCATGCATTTTACAGTATCAAATCTTTCGAAGGGCCCAAAAGCATAGACTCAAAATCGAAATCTAATTGCATAAACTTAAAGATAAAAATCGTAAATTGCTTTGTAAAATAAGACTCGAAATTTTGCTAGAAAAGATTGTATATTGAAAGTAGAAATTCTAGTACAATTTATAGATCAAAAGATCTTAAAGAAAAAGGAAAAATACTTAAAGAGAAAAAGGGAAAAATTCCCTTGAAAGAAAAATGGGAATTTCCTTTTAAAAGTTAAAAGGAAATTTCCTTAAGAAAGAAAATAAAAAAAGCCTAAAAGATAATTGGGCTTGCACAAAGGGGCTTTTGATTGGCCTTTTTCGCAGAGAAGCCCAAAGATTCAATCTTCGTCCAAAGTCTTAGTTCTGGCCCGTAAAGTCACTCGACCGAGTGATGGTCGAGTGTCGGAGACTCGAGTGACAAATCTTCTAGTTTGCATCCTGAACTTCAACCTTAGGCCAGACGATTGCTCATTGGTCTTCTTGTAATCCGAAATACTCCGTGATAAGCTCCAAAAAGTACCTAAAAATCCCTTTTATGCAATGTATGCAATGCCCGACACTAATAATGCGATTTATGCTAAAAAGAACCTAAAACAATGATAACAATGGAAGTATGAATGCAAAACATGCTAAATAATGGTCCTAAAATGTGGTAAAATGCAGACACATCAACTCCCCCAAACTTAGTCTTTGCTTGCCCTCAAGCAAATATGCATCGAACTAAGAAGGAAGAGAAGTTGCTGAAAATGGGAACATCTTACTCAAACAAATGACACGCCAAACTGAAAAACCGTAATCCACAAGTGAAACCTCATTCTTTTGTAAGAACCACAATTTACTTTCATCAAGGCTTAGCATCAAGACCGAATATTCCCTAGCACTTAGTTGGTCTCTTTAAGAAACTCAGATTCGAAACCTATTTCTCTTAAGTGCAGTCCGCAAGAGGGGCTATTGATCAAAGACCTTGGGATTCAACTTCCTCAAATTCAGCTAGTCATTAATGGTTTAAGCATTTTCGATCACTTCTCAACTCCTTACTCGTTTTTATTGGCATAAG
>JAKUCM010010000.1:0-21285 GCA_023374145.1 Lepidium sativum | reverse complement strand
GATAGATGTGTTCTATGTAACAATGCGAATTTGTTACATTTTGTTTCTCTGAAATGATGACCACATTTCTTCCATCACCAATATCTAAATTTGCTGAGAGAATTGTAACAAACGATTCCCAATTCGAGTTATGTTCTATTTCAACTACCGCCCAAACTATCGGAACTATTCTATTATCTCCATCTCTTCTTATAGCAGCTAAAAATTGTCCTTTGATATTCAATTTAAGAAATGAACCATCCAATCTTATAATTGGCCTACAAGTTCGTTTCCAAGTTTCTCTTTGTCATTTAAAACAAATGAACAACCGATGAAATTTATTCTTGCTTCCAATATAAATATATATGTGTAATATCTTCGAAAATAAAATAAAATTAATTTTTAAAAATTAATATTTAAATTTTGTGTGAATAAAGTTCAGTTGACAGAAAATTTAATATTGTGTACGTCATAAATATATATTAGTAAAATATTACATATATAATTAATAAAATGGAAAACGAATCCATTTATACATAACTTAAATTCCATTTTGATGTATACATAACTTAAATTCCATTTAGAAGTAAATAAACTAATTTATCGTTTACAGTTTTAACTGTAACAAATTTCTCGATTGATCAAGTGTTTCATAATAACTGTGTCCTTTCAAAATTATGATCTTATTAACTGTGAATTTATTGCAAACGTGTTTAAAATGGAAACTAACTCATATTCTCATCAACTAATTAAAGTTCAAATTCTTATTGCCTACAAAATTTAAATTTCATGTTTATTGCTACATTGATTAACTTAACTTTTCAAAATAAAGTTAGCATGAATATTTCGATTGATTTAGTGTATTTTCATAAAAACTATGACTTTTCAGCTTAAAGAGTTAATTGATTGGATACATATGTCATAGTAATTTAATGTTAAAACACTAGATACATAATGCTTAAAACGGAAACTAATCGACTAGTATTAACATCAACCACTACAACAAAAAAATTGTATTGTTACGTAATATTTCGTCACAAGAACACATATTTCTTCACAATACAAAGATATTGTTACTAAGTTGTGATGAATTGTAAATGGTTACAATATAAATGTCACAAATCCATATTAGTAACAAAAATGTCACAATATACTTGTGACGAATAAATCTAGTAACAATTTTGTCACAAATCGTTACAGAATATAGTCACCATGATTCATATCAAACAAAATTTGTAACAAAACTATAAATAAAACATCACAAATTATTACTAATATTCATAATTACAATATAATTGTCACTGTTGAAAAATAATTGCTTTGTTTCCTCTGTTTCTAAATTCACAACAACCAAGAGTGACAATGGTTTCACTAGAGCTGGAAGTGATGAATGACAAGGATAAGAATACTATCACACGAAAGAGACGAAAGAGAATAAACAGCATAAAACTCAAGACTTTAACGAATTCAGTGAGGAGTTAACAACCTTACCTACATCTCGCCGAGACTATCCCGAGAATCCATTAACATCAAAGTCATTAATACAGGAAGAATACATAAACTTAGAACTCTCTTTACAGTGTGTTTAGTTTCTCTTATCTTTCTCTCTTGTATTGACTCAAGAACATACACGAACTAGCTTACACCTTTATGTATATCTTCTTTCTCTTCTTCCTCAATCAATCTCAGTGTCGCATCTCTATCTCAATGCGCTTTCTTATATGCATAAGAAAGCTTCTGTTTGACCTGCAGAAGCCTGTGATTTTACTGCACCATCACAAGAAGATCAAAGATCAAACCTGACATTAATCATGTGTTTGCTCAGTTTTATTTCCTGCTTCAAGAAAGCTTCATTGTGGTCCTGCAAAGGTATAGGCCTGAGTTTCTCTTTTGTATTTATGGTAAATAAACAGAGAGATCAAGACTAAAATTTTGTCCTAATCTTCTTTACTATGTACCTAGCTTTCTCAAATGTACCAAGGGAGAGAAGATTTATGTCCATCTCAGGAATGTATCTTACATTAGTAAGAACTACACTAAGGACATCTCCATTCCTGAGTCTTAATGTGCCAATTCTATTCACTTTGGAGATTGTCTTCTTTCCCATTCTCATTGATCCTAATACGTCTTCATTTAACTTATCAAACCATTCTCTCTTATGTGTCATGTAGTAACTACATCATGTGTCCATAATCCATTTTTCGTACACGTATAGGCCATTTGCTTCTACCAGGTTCCCTTTTTCGTTTGATGATTCAGCCTTATAACCCCCTTGATCTTTCTATATGTACAAATTTTTGTTTCTGTTTGTGCAAGTGTTCTTGAAATGTCCTTCTTCACCATAGATCCAACATTCCTTTCTTCTTTTGGATTTTGACCGAGATCTTTTTTGCTCAGATGTCTTGTCTCGATCTTTACTTCTTGATCTTGAGTCTCCTTTTCCTCTAACATATAAGCCATTTGCCTGATTCTTCGACATCCTTGGCATATATAGCAGTAACCAGATCATCTAGAGTTAATATGGTCCTTCATGTTCCATATTTTATTGTGTCTCATAGTTGGTCGAACTGTCTAGGAAGAGACATAAGTAACAAGATAGCTTGATACACATTCACCTTTGTGCTTTCTAGATCAGCTATAAGTTGAAGAAAGTCATCAATGTTTCCTTCTATTAGCTGACTTTCAGACATCTTGAACTTGCATAGCTTTTGTTTCAAATAGATCCGGTTTGGAAGAGCCTTGGACATATACATCTTGTCAAGAGCTTCAAGCATCGATGCAGCAGTTTTTTCTTTTATTATCTTCCTTAGAACTTGATTTGAAACACTCAGAACAATAGTACTTCTTGCTTTCGTTCTCTTTTTTTCTAAAGCTTCTTCCTTTTCACCTTTATTCCCTTCTTTTGAGCCCTCTAGACCTGCATCCTTTTTAAGACCCACAGTTTCTTTCAAAGTTGCACTTAAACCTATGATCTCCAAATGAGCCATGAGCTTTTCTTTCCACAGAGTATAATCTTCATGTCCATCGAACTTTTCCATTTCAACCCTTAATACTGACATGGTTCTTCAAGTTTGTTCTTCTTTATAGAATCACCACCAATGAACCTTGCTTTGATACCAATCTGTTGAGAAATAATTGTATTCTTTCCAAAGAGTGACAATGGTTTCACTTGAGCTGGAAGTGATGAATGGGAAGGGTAAGAATATTATCACACGAAAGAGATAGAAGAGAAGAAAGAGCAGAACACTCAAGACTTTAACGAGTTCAGTGAGGTGTTAAGAACCTAACCTACATCTCGCCGCGACAATCCCTGGAATCCATTAACACGAAAGTCACTAATACAAGAAGAATACAGAAACATAGACTCTCTTTACAGTGTGTTTAGTTTCTCTTATATTTCTCTATTGTATTGACTCAAGAACATACATAAACTAGCTTACACCTTTATGTATATCTTCTTTCTCTTCTTGCTCAATTAATCTCCGGGCCGCATCTCTATCTTAATGTGCTTTCTTATATGCAGATCAAAGCTTCTGTTTGACTTTCTTTTTGCAGCTTTACAAGAGCTGCATCACTTCTGCAGTATGACCTAGAAAAGCCATGATTTTCCTGCAGCATCACAAGAAGATCAAAGATCAAACCTGACACTAATCATGTGTTTACTCATCTTTATTTTCTGCTTCAAGAAATCTTCATTGTGGTCCTGCAAGGTTATAGGATTGAGTCTCTCTATTATATTTTTGGTAAATAAACAGAGAGATCAAGACTAAACTTTTGTCTTAAGCTTCATTACTAGTTCCAACAGTCACAATAGTACTAGTTCCAACAGTCGCAATAATTCAATTTTTTTGTAGTGAACTGAACTCCAAATGAGTTTTCTTCACAAAATTTGAATTTCATGGTTATAACTATAGAAACGAACTTATCATTTAAAGTTACAACTTTGAAAAATCTGTGGATTAATTTATCATGTGTCATTTCACCATCTAATTAACGGTTAATTTATTGCTCTAATAATACAATTATAAAAGTATAATGTTTAAAAGGGAAACCAAGTGATATTATTATCAACTAACGAAACTATATTTATTTATGTGTTTTCTGTTCATATATTACAAAATTGTTCTTAGCTAAATTATTGTCATATTAATATATTTTGTGATAGTATGGGTAACTTCGAATCAAAAGTATATAATATAAACTACTGGTCTATTATCTCTTTGACAAAAAAGTAACATATTCCCAAAACAATTCCCATTGCAATATACCAAAACTCATAAATAATTTAGACCCCTTTTTTGGGTCAAAGTATATACACGTTAATACCGAAATAAGAGAAAATGTAAACAAACTTTCAGTATACTGACAAATTAATATAAATGGCCAGCAGAAAACAACTCCCGAGCTAAAGAATCGAAGGTTCATCACTCTATAGAATAATCAACGAGTCACATTGAACTTAATAGTTCTGTTTTCGTATTGACGTTTGGGCCTTTTAAACGAACAGTTTCGTGGGATTGATCTCAAAAATCTTCATATGTTGTGTTGAATAATTGTCCACTTGTTAATTTTGACTTGATAAAACTTCTACACGCTCACTCATGTAAAATTTGTTTGGTAAATCTTGTGTCCCACTCTCTCTTATTAACTAGTTCTCTGTGTTTCTATCTGATGACCTTCTATCTGATGCATAATGTTGAATACTTATACATATTTTAAGACAAAGTCAAGAAATGACTTGATCTAATATATGTAAAGAACAGAGAGACTTTGAAGAAAGCTTTTGTTGATTATATTTTCCTTAAACTTTACATTATGATCATACATTGCTTAAGTAGACAAAGCTGCCAAGTAAGAAAACCTACGAACCAAAGGCTAACTAGATTAACCATAGTTGAGTTTAAGACTTGTAATTCAAGAGTTATCATTGAAGTTTGCAGAGAATGGTTTCCCTTTTTGTCTTCTTCTTCTGTTGGACTTTGAGAGTCATTGTTCTTGCAGAGATTCCAGGTTTGTTGTGTCAGGTACAACAGTTTTGTTCTGATCCTGAAGCTCTCTCCTTAGTGGGTTCAATGGGCTTTGAAGCTTGATTACCATTAAGTGAATCCATTAAGCAAGAAGGGCTTTTGATGAATCTTGTATAGTTAACAGCCTCCCTCAAACTTGATGTGGGTGGAAAACCGACACCAAGTTTGCTTCGGAGATGAGTGAAAGCTGTTCTTGGTAGAGATTTTGTAAAAATGTCAGCAAGTTGAGATGCAGCTGGAATATGTCTTGTTTCGATGAACCCGAGAGCAACTCTTTCACGAATGTAGTGCCAATCAAGTTCGAAATGCTTAGACCGAGTATGCAGAGTAGGATTGATACTTAAGTGAACTGCAGATAAATTATAACAGTGAAGCAGAGCAGGACCAGATTGAGATATGTGAAGATCACGCAGTAATGAAGATAGCCAAGTTATTTCTGCAGCTGTTTCTGAGAGAGCTCTATATTCGGCTTCTGTGGAAGATTTGGAGACTGTAGGTTGGCGTTTTTCACACCAAGAGAAAAGATTTGAGCCTACAAAGGTGCAAAAACCTGTGGTGGATCTTCTGGTTTCATGACATCCTGCCCAATCACTGTCACTGTAAGCCAAGGTGGAAAGATGAGATGATTTGGTGAAGTACATACCCATTGTAGATGTACCACGAAGATAACGAAGTGTCCTCTTTAATAAGGCAAAATCTGAGACAGTAGGTTGATGCATTCTTTGACATATCAAGTTTACAGAGACGTGAAGATCTAGTCTTTTGATGGTTAGATACTGTAATTTTCCAGCCAGACTTCTAAAGTAATAGGGCTCAGAAAACAACTCATCAGTTTGGTTGGAGGAATTAACCTGCTGTGGAAGAGGAGTTGGCATAGGATTGCACTCTGCCATTCCAGCTTGTAAGAGAATCTCATCAGCATATTGAACCTGATGCACAAAAAATCTTGTTGCAGTATTGTTAATTTGAATTCCAAGAAAATAATGCAGTGAGCCAAGATCTTTCATCGCAAATTGAGTGCTGAGTTTGAGAGTAAGATGATGCAGCAAACTTGAGTCACTTCTTGTAAGGATTATATCATCAACATACAGCAGTAACACAAGAGTTTGGCCATGATGATGATAGACAAACAAAGAGGGATCAGATGTACTGCACTTGAAGCCATATTCCAGAAGAAAGGTGTTGAACTTGTCAAACCAAGCTCTGGGAGCCTGCTTTAGGCCATAAATAGCTTTGTCTAGTTTACAAACATTAGAGGGGTGAGCCTTATCCACAAAACCAGATGGTTGATATATGTAGATATCTTCTTGTATATCACCATGCAGAAAAACACTCTTAACATCTAGTTGAGTGATTCGCCAATTTTTGTAAATAGAAATACTGAGAACTACTCGAATTGTAGTGGTTCTAACTATCGGACTGTAAGTCTCTAGATAGTCAATACCTTCTTCTTGTTTGAACCCTTTTGCAACCAAGCGCGCTTTAAACTTATCAACAGATCCATCAGATTTTAGTTTGATTCTGAAGACCCACTTACATCCTAAGATATTCATGTCAGACGTGCCTGGAACTAGATGCCAAGTTGCGTTCTCATTTTGAACTTCAATTTCTTCTTTCATTGCAGCATTCCATTTTACATCTTTCAATGCCTCTGTAACTGTCTTTGGCTCTGTATATTTTGTAGCTAACAAAAGATATCTTGGATTGGGTTTTGCAATTCCTGATTTGGCTCTGGTTTGCATGGGATGTTCATTGAGAGAGGAGCTTGAAGTTTCCGCAGCAGATTCAGGTGTAACAACAGGATCTGAGAGAGTAGATATTGCAGAAGAGGAGCTTACTCGAGACACAGATTCTTGATCCCTGTGACTATGTTCACTGTATGCAGACTCAAATGATTCTTCAGACATTCTATGATCAGTATCATGAACTTTTTGAAACTCTGTCAGTAGTGGTTGGTTGAAGTAGTGGCAATATGTCAGCTTGAGGAGCAATATTACGAGGTGCCTGAGTAGGATTTGCAGACTGCCAAGATTGCAGCAAGGGAGTAGATGTCACTGACTGATCAGATCCATTCAAATTGGATGGTGTTCTGGAAGCTGATATTGCATTGGTGGTCACAGGGGTTCAGTTCAAAAAAATGTCTCAGGTGCGCAAGAGTAATCTACTCCCAATGTACAATAAGTTGTACAAAATCTGCAGCACAAATTGGTTTCTTACAACCAATGATGGATATTTGAGTGCAGCCCGAATGCAGATACCGTATAAGTCCTGTTTAATCTTGGGAGGATTATGTTCCATCAGATTCAGAACATTGCAGCATCTACGAAGGCCACTAAGTCCAAATTCTTCCTTCCGTTTCCATCTACGCTCACTCGGCTTATTAAGAGTCAACATCTTGTCTCTCATGAGGTTTAGTCTGCCTTTGCCAATGTTGCTCCTGGCGCACAACAAAAGAAGAACAAGACCAGAATGTCTGCATCACCCTCCAACTCTCAGAAGATGCTTCTAAAAACTGTGTTAGCTCTGAGTATGGAAGTGGTAGAAATGTGCAAGGAAACATTAGCCAAAGATATGACATTCGCACTTATACATTGATGTGCTGCTAAGCAGGGGGAGAAAATGACTATGATGAGGAGATGAACGATTAAGGGAGAATGTGAGATTAAGGGGGAGCATTGTAGTGCTTGTTCTCGTTTTCTTTTTGCCATCTGGGAATTTATTTCATAACTCTTAGACTACTTCATTAGTTGTAATGAATTAAAATGTTTCAATTTGATCAAGACCTTATTTGATATTTGCTGGAAGATTAACTGATCACTAATAACACTAACAGCTAATAAGATATCTGGAAGTTTTTTGTTATGAATTCGTGGTCATCACATCAAAAAGTACTTAGGCATATTGGAAAGGTTTGTTGGGAGTATATTTTGGGAGTTGGAATATTGGAAAGATTTGTTGATTCGACACAATTTGAATGTAATGCACATCGAGAAGAATGTTTTTTAGAATATCATGCATAAGATTTTGAATGTGGCTGGTAGGACAAAGGATAACAGGAGTTCACGTTTAGACATACCAGTTATTTGTTCTAGGAGTGAGTTGCATATCAAAAGCGACGACAAAATTCCAGTTCCGATATATAGGTTGTCATCTGAGGCGAAAATGGCCTTATTCAATTGGGTGTCATCAGAGGTGAAGTTTCCTAATGGTTATGTTTAGAATCTCTCAAGATGTGTTGAGCAAGGGCAAACGTTTATAAGGCCAACGTCTTTACAACGTTTTCTTGGGCCAACGTCTTTACGACTTTTCTTATTAATTACATGCATAGTACCGTTACGGTACGTTGCACCCACGTTTGCCAACCTCTTTACATGGATAACGTTGTAAATTTGACCCTATCTTTACAACTCCTTTAGGATGAAAATTGATTTCCCAATGTTTTTACAACACCCCATACTCCCTATATATACAACACCAATTTTGCAACATCATTCAATCATTCATCAATCCTCATTCTCTCTCTAAGGTATTCCTCTCTCCCTTCTCTCCACAATTTTTTTTGTATGTAAATATAGGATTTAGAACATGTATATGTTGTTTCGAAATAATGTAGTAGGTAGGGAATTTTGAATTTAGGATTTATAAATTATTTAGTAGTATACGATCCAGTTTTTAATACTGAAAATTATTTTGTAGGTACTACAAAATATGGCACCCCGTAAGCATACACGTCGTGTCCATTACAGTGACATGGTGCACGACATTGCATCGTCTTCCACTTCCTCGACTTGGCCAGAGACATAGTCACAGTCCCAGCATCAAAGTCATACTCCGCCGAGAACTTCTCCGACACGAGAAGTTGCCGTAGAAGCTCCACCGACGAATGCGGCGGTCCATCCAGACCTTTTGGTCCCGCCGGATGCACCTTATGCGCAGTACCAGATTGAGGATATTCTCGTGGCTCCAATTCGCGAAAATTTGCCGCCGCAACTACATATCGATCGTCGAATTTGTACCTATTGGTACATTCTAATTTATATATTAAATTATTTAGATTTACAAATTTAATTTAAGTATTATAGTTAAATAACTTATAATATCTATTAAAAAATTTTAGGTTCGGTGTTGATAGCAAGGTGGGACGAAGCATCACATAATGCATCAAAAGCTACTTCGTGGAAGCGACTCCAAATTGGAAATCAACACCGCACTACATCCGTATAACGTGGTTCAAGATTTCGCGGTAAATTTTTTTTTAACATAAAATTATTTTTTATTAAACATATTAACTAATTACAATTAAATCCTAATTACTTTTTTTATTATTAGCAACGTTGGAATTGGGACGTCTCCATCAACAAGACTGTCTGACATGAGATAAACCACAAAGCCATGAAGCGGGTTTGTAACACACTCTCGGACAGGAAAATTGAGTAGGAGGTGAAAGGAGATGCCGGGAAACCCACGTTCATGACCAACGCGTGTTGGGAAGGATTGAAGAGTTACTGGTTAGACCCGACATCGGTGAAGATTGCTGCTAAGTGTTCCGCCTCCCGGAAGACGATTGGTCCAGATCGCTTACAAGTCGCAATGCTCCACAGTGCGGGCCAGATGCCTTTCGGCGGAGTTGCCATACAAATAGTAAGTATTTTTTTTTAATTAAAATTTTTTGTCAATATTAATTAACATAAATTACTATTTAATTTAAATTTTCCTATTTTAGGTGAAAAAAAACTTAACAGATTCCTACGCTTCCAGAATTGTATGCCGCAACGCATAAGAAGAAATTTGGCGTCTTCGTTGATCCTCGGTGTGAGCTGCTACACAGCCAGGTTGAACCTCCGGTTCAGGAGCGTCAAACCCAGTTTTCCCATGAATCCTCTGATGGTAGTCCTGTCGAATTGAGTGCTCCTGAAATCAACGCGATTTATAAGCAGGTATTTAATTAAATAATCTAATTACTTTTAATTATCTAACATACATAAATTAATCATTATTTCCTGACAAAACATTTTTGCAGATTGTTCCGAAGGGACGGATTGTTGGCACAGGATCTGCCCAAGATGTCCTGAGAGTCACATCTAACTGGATAGGCGAAAACTCGCTTCGGAGTCAGTTGCAAGAATCATGTGCAGAAGTTGCTTCGCTAAAGCAAACGATGGATCATAAATTCGCAGCCATGGAGTCCATGATGGATATATTGGTTGTGGGCTATCCTCATGAAACTGCGGCTTTGGAGCTTAGACTCGTACTACAAGAAAACAAGGCTGATTCTGACGATGTATGCTGTCAGAAACCGTCAGAAAAAACGATAATTCCAACCCCAATTGACGGAAAGTGAGTGGTCGGTTTTAGATGGTCGGAAACCAAGAACGCGTCAGTAGTAGTCGGTTTATTCCAACCATATGCCGTGGTCAGAAAAACGGTCAGTGAAGGTCGGAAAACACCTGTCGAGGATGTCGGAAAAAGACCGTCGGGAGATTTCGGAAAATACATGTCGGTAGGCGTCGGAGAGAAGCTGTCGGAAGACCCCGTCAATACCTGTCAGAAAACGGCTGTCACTTATTGTCGGAAAGGTCCTGTCGGAGGAGGTTGGAAACGGCCTGTCGGAGGAGGTCGGAAACGGCATGTCGGAGGAGGTCGGAAATTTGTGACAACTTCCTGCGTCCACGTTATTAATAAATTAAATAATAACTAATAGTAATAATTATAATAAATTATAAATAATAATATGTAATGAAATTAAAAATATTATAATTAAAAATATTATAATTAAAATAGTTAAAAGAGTTTAGAAATGGGAAAAACATCGTACGAATCTAATTACATGAGAATCTAAAACTCATAAAATCTTCGCGAAATTTTGCAAATTCCTGCATCTGACGCTCTATCTCCCGCAATTTGGCGTTGTTCTCTTCGGCCTGACGATCCATCTCCTCTTGTTTCAAATGCATCTGATTGAACTGCTCACGTTTTGACGATGTCAAAGAACTATGTGTGAGACGAGCCGGGACACCATCGGAAGTAACCAGATTGCCAAGTCCGAAAGGACGACCTTTAGTACGCGGAGTGGACTACAGAACAAAGGCAAAATTAATAGTAGAAGTGATTAAAAATTATTTTAAAAAATATATTGTACCTCAATGACGAGCTAATCTATTTCCTCCCGAGTTAGCTGGGTAGAACTTCCTTCGATTTCTTGACTATGTTGCGTTAGGATTTCGGTGGTCTTCCGCCTCAACGTCTCGAGAACACCAAGAACCTTCTTTTCCTCTACCCTCTTCGTCTGCTTGTTAGTATGTGTGTCCTCCATTAGGAGGAATAAATCCGGTTCTTCACCAAGCTAAGATGCCTAAAAAAATCCGGTTCTTCACCAAGCTGAGATGCCTAAAAAAATCCGGTTCTTCACCAAGCTGAGATGCGTAAAATATGTCTTGTAATTTATTTATGTTACTTACCAGGACAGGTGAACGTTCCTCGAATGTTTGAGCGCCGTTGTTATGGGTAGCGACTCCTAATCCCTCGCGGTTGCTGTTCCGGTTGTGTTAGTTTCTGGTTGACACTTTTTTGGTGTCCTCGTACTCCCAATACGCCGCGAACTGTTCGAAAAGTTCAAGGCTACAACGGGGATGTTGTTTTTTCCCCGCCTTCCATGCTTGTTTCCATTCATGTATATTGTTTTTGTAAGAAGCGCGACATTGTTTATCGAACTCAGCTCTGACCCGAGGAGTCAACTCGACGTCCCAATGAAAATCTTGCTGCAAAAGAAAAAAGAATTACATAAGTAAAAAATATGTACATCCAATATTGATATGCATAATTGAACAATTAATTAAAAATAATATCATTGTAGCGGGGATAAGCATGGGGTAGCTGATGCTGAATCATTTTTAAAATAGAATTCTTAATAGCTTTTTCATACCGAAACCTGGAAAATATATAGTAAGCTTAGGAGTATAAATATATAAATTTACTGTATTATATAAAATAAATAAATAAATATATATATATATATATATTAATTTAAAACTGAAATAAAACGCACTAAGAACCTCCGTTTGGGTCAAGAACGGTAATGTAACGACATCATGTGGTTGTGATGCTTGAGGAGATTGCTGAATTGGACTCAGACTCTGTATCTGGTTCGAGTCAACGACACCATGTAGGTGTCTTTGAAAGTCACTGTAGCTAGACTTGTAAAAAAAAAAAAAATTCTAGGAAAACTACATATACTTTGACATATATATATATATATATATAATGTATATATATACTTGAATATTTCTATGTAATGAGTAGATAACTTTGGTTATTGTATTTTTGTCAAATGTATCACTAAACTTTATATTCAGAATATATTATATATATATATATATATATTTTTGTCAAATGTATATATATATATATTATATTGCTTGATTAGATTTGTACTAAATTTTATTCAAAATTGTCAAAAACTTATATGTATATTACCTATATGTCATAATTATCAAAAACTTATTTAAAATAATAATTCACTTCACATATCTTTACTATGATTTGTAGATAATTAATTTCATTTTTTGTATTCTATTAGTACTATTTGATATATAATACATAATATTAAAATTATCATGTATATAAATTTTGCTAAATGAGATATTTCCTTAAATATATAATGAATCAAATTGACTCACCAATTTACTTTATTAAATTCCACATGAAATTTAATTTTAAAAAATACCATATTCTATATATCAAAATTATGTATATAATTATGCCTATATTTATGTATGTAATTATGTATCAACGTTTGCAAAATCGCGAAACACCACAGCGGAATCGAATTCCCGAAATCACAAAATTGGGAAATCGCCAAGGCTCAACCCACAAAACAAAGGATGGTCATCTACTGTACTTGCCCAAATCTACTGTACTTACCCAAACGCATAACCATCACAAACAACGAATAATTATCCAAAAAGATTACTAAACATGCCCGTAATCTCCTTCACAAAATCGGTTTTATAAATTGATGAGTAGGATTGAGAACTTACATGGCGCTGGTGGCGGAAGCGGCGGCCGTGTTGATTGAAGAGGTGATGTCTGCAACTCGCGAAGGAGGAAGAAAGAGACGATGAAGATGATATAATGTCGTAAGTCGTCGGCTGGCATCAGAACTCATTGGAACGTATCTCATCAACTTCCTGACGACGCTTCCTTTACCGCTGACTTCCCCCCCCCCCCCTCTTTTACCCGTCGGAAATGGTCGGTTTCTCATTAATTCCAACGGTTACTTTTATACACAAATTTATATATAAACTTATACATAATATAATAATAGTTATATAATTATATAATACACAAATTTATTAATACACCTATACATAATATAGTAATAGTTATATAAAAATTTTAGAGAATTATTATGTTCGTTTTTGGTGATCGCAGCGAGTACTTGTTAATAATTATTGGAAATAAGTATTTTAATAGTCTGCTACATATAATGTCTTATTTATTCGATAATGTTAAAAAACATATTATTCAGAGGCAGAATCAAAGTCATTCGACACATTTGTAGAACTCTCGGGTATATCATCATCAAACTCTGTAATTAAGTCTTCAGAGTCATCATGGACCGTTGCATCTGGTTGTTCTGTTATATCTACAAAAAGATCAATACCAAGTTGAATCCCAATCGGTCCAAGTATCATTGGTCTTCCCTGCTGCATAGACTCGTGTTCTAATGGTCCATTGATTCTTCATCGTGGGTTTATGGATGCATGGATGCCACAGTAATCCAACTGTTTCTTCTGTTTGAGACTCGTGGGTAGATAGCATATTTGATCTGCTTGTAACCCAAGAATGAAAGGACCGTATTTCTGAAGCTTACATCTACAATTAATAGACGTAACCCCCCACCCCAAACCTCCCACCATTGACACGCACACCAGTTCCTATAGTTGGGTCGTACCAATCACAGTTGAACACTATGCACTTCAAACCCATAAGTCCTAGGTAGCTCACCTCCAATATCTCTCGTTGAACACCGTAGTAAATTGTGTCACCAGACGTCGAAGAAACACCATAATCAAAAGTCTGTCTTCTCATCCCCTCATGGAGAATTTTGAAAGCATAACCTCTTGTGCAATACATTGGATATGAATTTGGAACAGACACTGGACCCATAACAAACTGTAACCATGTCGGAAACTATTGGCCAAGTGAAGAACACTTCGTAACTTGTATTTTAATTTCGTGTTACTAACATTAATGACAATATTTAATATAACGTCACCTGTTTGAATCAAAAATATAATAAACTTACATAGAATTTTAGCCATTCTGTGAACTCGCCATCTTTAATCTCGTACAGTTCTTCATCAGACATCTGAGGATAAGCTGCTCTTAATTGGGCCATGTAAATCCTAAAAGTAAATTTTTTTTATTATAAATATGATAAATCTATACACGAATGATAATGTGCAATAGAGAAACTGTACGAATCATACCGCTCTAGTTCCTCGATTTAAGAACAGTTATTCGCAATATATTGATGCATGTTTTTGCATTCTGTCGTACTCAGTTTCCTCTGTTTTGCTTTTCCGCTCAACCTACCAACCTGAGAAAATGTATCGGGAGCATATGCAGGATAAACTGGGTGTTCACCACCGTCATCATGTTTGTGGTGGTCTGCGTCTCTTTGTTTGCACTTCCAGATGAAAGTACATTGAAGACAAATTCGCAGTTTCTTCATTTTAAGCACTGTGCAACGATGGAACCCTCGACTCATGTTTTTCACTTTCTTCTTTAAGTGAAACATGTATCGTTCAAATGGATACATCCATCTGTATTGAACAGGTCCACCTAACTCTGTATTGGAATGGAATGGCCAATCAGTCTATATACAAATTACCAAATGGCAGAATGACAATCTACTTACCTGCTTCTCGTGGTAGATGGATCGGAAGATGTTCCATAACATCAAAGAATGATGGAGGAAATATCATTTTAAAATTACACAAAATAATTGGAATTTTGTCGTTCAAGTTCTTGATCCGGTCTACAGTGAGACTACGCGAACACAAATTATGTTAAGTTGCAAAGTTGTTTACACTAAGTAAATGGTACTACAATTAAAATTGTACCCCCAACAGCTTCGTGTACAGTTCGCGGGTAGCAAATACGAAAAGGTAAAAGGAAATAATCTTTGCATCACGACATGGCAATCATGACTTTTCATCCCAAAAAATTTTCCTTCCGAACTGTCTAAGCAGTTGCGCCAAATTCAAGGCGTAGCCGTCGGGAAAATTGCACATTAGGTTTTATCCAATCGAAAAATACCACATATTATTCATATAATTAGTTGATAAATTACAAAATATCAAGTAAATTGCATAGAGTATTGAATAACATCCGTACCTTTTTTGAAGCATCAATACAGAATATTGGAAAAGGACCAACTTTATTGTTACCTGGTGCATGAAGGATCTTCTATCACATATATTAGGTAAGTCTAGTCTCGATTTCAAATTATCCTTCGTTTTCTCTTTCACATTCAGGTATTGATGATATTCTCAAACACATTTTTTTCAATGTGCATAACATTAAGACAATGCCGTAGCTGGTGGGTTCTCCAATACGGCGATTCCCAAAATATACTCTTCTTATACCAATTGTAATACTCTCCAACGCCATCGACAGGACAATGACCATTTCCCCCCACAATCAGTAGTAGTTTTTCTGCACCAAAATCTCGAAGTTGGGTTAATATTGTACGAGCATCTGGTTCTGGAGGTGGACCGTACATCATTTTCTTATTGTTAGTGAACAATGTTGTGCTTTTCCGATACGAATGATCCATGGACAGAAAACGCCTGTGACAATTGAATCGGGAAGTTTTTCAGCCGTGTTTCAATTGGAATGCTTCTATGCTGTCCTGACACGTTGGACATGACATTCTCCCATGTGTCGTCCACCCAGACAACATTCCATATGCAGGAAAGTCACAATAGTCCACATAAGGACGACTTTCATCGTATAATTAATCTGACTAGACACATCAAACGCTTCGACTCCACTCTCCCATAATTGTTTCAACTCATAAATTAGTGGCTGTAAAAACACATCGAGTGCTTCTTTTGGATGATCCGGCCATGGGACTATAACTGTCAGGGATAGGAATTCTGACTTCATACAAATTGAGGGTGGCAAATTGTATGGTGTAACAATCACCGGCCAAACTGAATATTGTCTACCATGTTTCCCGAATGGACTAAACCCATCTATACACAAACCGAGATACACATTCCTGCTTTCGGCAGCAAAATCAGGATAAACTGACTTAAAATCTTTTCATGCCTTCACATCTGAAGGGTGTTCAATCTCTCCATGGGAATTATGTTCGACATGCCATCTCATTGCAGCTGCAGTACACTCTGACTGATATAGCCTTTTCAACCTTTCCCCTAATGGCAATACCACATCCGCTTTTATGGGACCCAATTTCTACCATATGTTTCCTGAAACCGAGGTTTACGAAAAAATCGACATTGCAACATATCTGATTCCTCTCTCCAGTAGATCATACAATTACCGATACATACATCTATCATCTCGTACGGTAAACAATGTCCGGCAAACAAGGAGCAATATTATCTTTCAGTAGACTCCTGCTAAACAAATTAGCTATCGCATCAACACATGTCTCTGCTAAATTGTAGTCTGTCTTGATATTCATCAAGTTAGTTGCAGTCGATAACGGAGATATCCCGTCCTCACACCCAACCATACAACGGCTTCTTCGCTGCATCCAACATATTCTAGATTTGGTTCTTCCCCTCTATTTATTCCCTCCTCAAAGGCAGGAATATTCTCTCTAAATGCATCGTTAACCATCTGAATTGAACCAACTACGTTTTCGACTTCCACAGTCGAATCCACTCCCACACCACCACCATAACATTCATTACCACTTCTGACATTAACCATACATTCAGCTTCTACGTGCATAATTCCTCCGTTACATAAACCATTATCTATATTTGCACTAGTACTAGCAAAATTAACCATAGATGGATCCTCTCCATGCGAGTACCATACTTTATACCCAGGAATAAAAACAGATGGAGCCAAACTTGTTTTACTGAAATAAATCTCATATTTTTGCATTTACGGCATGGGCAATACATCTTACATGTTTCGCGCGTTATGTTTTGATTTCCGGCGAACTCTATAAATTGTTTCATCCCATCTGCATAATCTGTGGTAAGTAACCCCGTTTCTGGATCATTTTTTTCTTTATCTATTCAAGCTCGAAAATATATATTTGACATTTTGTGTTCTACTTACTGAAAAACGAAGGTGTAGGCACACCATGATCGTTTGTGCTTATAATGATGCACTTTCCTACCGTTTTTGACGGGTTTTGACTCTCTTACCTACTTTCGGTTACAATGGAAAAGGACATATAATGAACGTGTTTACTGGTACCGTCGGTAGATGTCGAAAAATTAAGACTGTGGGTCGTTGTCGGAAAAGCTGTCGGATATCGTGGTTGATTATGGTCGGTTTGTTGTCGGAAATTTCTGACAACTTCAGACAGTTCTTCGAAGACATAGTGTTGTCGGTTTTTTTGTCGGAAAATTCCGACTACCTCAGTCCGGTCGGAACAGTGGTCGGTTTTTGACATGATTTCTTGTAGTGTCGGGATTAGTTGTAAAACATTCGTCCTTAAGTAGTTGTAAATCTTTTCGTCTTTATATAGTTGTAACGTTTTTGTCTTTAGTTAGTTGTAAATGTTTTTGACTCTAATTCATTGTAACACATTTCGACTCTAATTAGTTGTAAACACTACATTGTAAGTTACTTGCTAAATTTTCAACTAACTTACAACATTTAATTTGGCATCGACTTTACAACGCCTAATATATCTTATGACATTTTTACAACGTCAGTTTTACGACGTTTAAACAACTCTTTTAGGCTTACGACGTTTTTAATATTTATGACGTTTTTACAACTCTTTTAGGCTTACGACGTGCATGACACGACTAACACATGCCGTCCCTAATGCATTGTAAAGTCCCTTACCAACACATTAGGGACGAGATTAGGGGTTGTAATCCTAATGTTTTCTTGTAGTGAATATAAGATTTAAACTAAAAATAAATGGTAACCAGAACTCGAACCGAAAAATAAAACTAAATTGAAATGTGACATGATTTCAACACTGTGACCCAAATTTGAAACCTTTGTAAGAAACAAAAGCTTCGAGCTAAAATTGTAATGTAATCTACTATGAAACTGTTGTCTCAGCTGATAACATCAAATCTTTATTGTTTGTTGAACTAACTATACAAAATCAAATATAGAACACTATCCCGATTCTAATGGTTACATTGGACTTATACATAGACTACGAAAGATATTAAACTGTCATGACTCTATCGCTGGAAAATGCTTTTTTGATCTTGCATGTTGCATTGTATAGCATGTAGAGAGGAAACACTTGTGTGATTCCCTTGCCAAATTTTGGCTATTTTGGCTATTTGTCAATGATACATTGATAATGAGATTATATTTGGGAAACAGAAAATATTTGTGAGCTTCAAATTTTTTGCAGAAATCTCCAAAATATTCCTCGCTCAACGGAAAATGCACATACAAAATTGCAGACATGTAGGTAAAGGCCTCATACATTTCCCTTCTCAGAAGAGCTCTCCAAAGGTACCTCTTTGCAATACATTCTCCTGCGTAGGACTGTTTGAAATCTTTCCCATTTGCGTCAAAAATCAACATCTCAAACGAAGGTGCATAACCTTTAGAACAAAAATAGCAAATCCATTACGATGCATCACATTGTGAGCGCTTTAAATTATTTTTATTTCTATAAAAATTCTCTCACTATTAGAAAAAGGCTTTCAACTAAAAACCAATTAGCAATAAGTGGAGAGATTCATATCATATATATTATAAAAGATTCCTTCCAACTTCCGATGTGGGTTAATATTCCATAATATGCTTTCTCGAGATGATAGCTTTTTGGCCATTGATCTCGTATGTTCGGGGATGAATTGACGACACCAATACTGGGCATAGGTTGTCGATAATTGGATCATTTTGGATCGGATCGGGTTGGACTGTGAGGATCATTGGCTCTGATACCATATTAGAATATGGGCTTCCAACTCAAAACCAATTGGCAATGAGTGGAGAGTAGAAAAGATCCCTTCCGAATTATGATGTGAGATAATATTCCCTAATACTCACAATCATCTTGTGGTTCTTGAAAAGAGAGCTTCAAGAAAAAAAAGAGACAGAAACAGAGAAGCATCAAAAATGATTCATCACCAAACCTCATCTATTACAAATCAAGGTTGCAACAATAGCACTTTGACTAAGCACAATAATTGATTATGGCACCCAAGAGAATCTAGTAAGAACTCCGACGAGCTAGCTCAACTAGAAGCACCCTAGACAATTTTCTGAGAGGTCATCGATTCGAGTTTCGTGCGGAGACGAGTGACCAGAGTCATAGTAAAGGGTCTCATAAATTCAAACTTTAAAGATCAAACCTGCTTTGAATTACTAAAGATATCCAATTTTTTGTTTAAAGCAGATTGGTATTACATTAATATCAAAAATCAAATTACCAAAGATATAAAGAAAGAGAACGATACATCGCTCAATAAGAATGATATATGGTTTGAAGAATGAGTTTACTTCAACTCTAAACTTTTTTTGTGTTCTTATCACAAAATATATGCCAAAAAATTAAAAGGAATATGTAGAATATATTCCAAAAATAGTTGACTTGGGCGTTGAAATAAATATAGTTAAGCCCTACATATAGCCCAATATAATAAAAATGTAGTGCTACCAAATTTATATATTTCATAATAATAAGAATAATAATAAATTATTCTTTTGATAAGAATTGATAAGATTCTTTAACCAATTATTATTAATATCTTTATCTACATATTATTATTAGTTTTTTTAGTTTTAATATACACAGATTTCTTTTAACTTAAATATATAAAAGTAAAAAATTTAAATTTAATAAAAATATATAATATTGGAAAAAAATTAAATATGTGGTTATAATTTGTTTTTTCGGCAATATTTTCTTTCGATTTTTTGTCCTTCGTTATGTATTTCTCTAAAATTTTTTTGTTGAAACCTTGTAAACAAAACTCAAGAATTGAAGTTAAGATTATATATCTCTTGAAGGTATATACTAAAGAATTTAGTCAAGCATTGATAAGGAATATTTTCTAATTAACTCATATTTTTTGTAGGACGATAAAATATCTCTATATGTTGAAATATATATATAGTATAATAAATATCTTTTATTATAATTACACAATAGCACGGGGCACAATACAACTATATGTTTTACCGAGAATAACACATTACATATTTGTAGTATTAAAAAATAAAATGGCTATATCAGATAGACTTAGTTGATACAAATGTATAATAAGGATAAAGAAGCTATGTACGTTCAAATTTATATATAGAAAATCGTTATGAAACTAAAAATATAAAAAATAAAGGTTATTAACCTTATGTTTTTAATGCATATATTTAAAATATATTCATTCTCCTAAATATACTAAAGATTAAGAAATTACTATAACTTAAATTATAAGTTTAATTTCATAAATAAACAAATGTCTACAATTTCAGGAAGATGAATCTAAAAATCTAAATGAATATGTGTTTAAAATTCAAAATGAACGCATAATTGAAAAGTTTAATGAATGTGGATTTAAAATCTTTAATGAACATAGGTCTAAAACCCTAAACGACACATGCCAAAAAAATTTCTATACAAAAAATTTAATGCATCAAAACCTAAATAAACATCGGAAAAAAAATATTATGTGTACTAGTGCTTATACGCCTCGCATTAAACCACTCAGAAGCATCACCTTCTACCTTGTGGGTTCATATCCGTTCTTGAAAAATGCTTATTATTTCTTGATTTCCAAGTCTGCATCTATGGGAAGATCTTTACATTTTGCTTGATTTCAAATTCTCCAGACCAAGTAATAAAGATTAAACAAACAAGATTTTCTGGGAAAATATCTATTGCAAAGGCGACACACGAAAGTACCCAATCTCAAGCCTCAGAGGGTATTCAAAAGGGCATATTTTATTATCTCCCACTTTGCACCGTGTATACTACATCGAGAATCGCAATTGGTACTGCAACGTGATGATGCTTACCACATAAAATATTTATTTTTGTTGGGGCAACTAGTATTTCAAATCTTGGTTTGTAAAGCTG
>JAKUCM010009999.1:0-16017 GCA_023374145.1 Lepidium sativum | reverse complement strand
GACCAGTTCCATGCCATTGACGTTGATAAAAATGGTGCCATTAGCCTTGAAGAGATGAGGCAGGTAAAAAAATTGAACATGAACTTCTCAATCACTAGCAAAACTATCCATCAAATACTAAACCTGACATTAATCCATTCGTGTTCTGTTAGGCTCTAGCTAAAGATCATCCTTGGAAGCTGAAAGATGCACGAGTCGCAGAGATTCTTGAAGCGGTATGTATGTAAATTTCATCTAGTTAATGATAAGAATCTTCTCTAAATTTGTGTTTGTGTATGCAGATTGATAGCAACACAGATGGATTTGTGGATTTCACTGAATTTGTAGCAGCTGCGTTACATGTTAATCAACTAGAAGAACATGATTCAGAGAAGTGGCAACAGAGATCAAGAGTAGCTTTTGAAAAATTCGACATAGATGGAGATGGATATATAACAGCTGAAGAACTTCGAATGGTTACACAATTACAATATCTTATACAATTTCATTAACCAATCAATCAATGTCACAATGTCTTGAAAGATTTGTTCTTCTCTGCAGCATACTGGCTTAAAAGGATCCATTGAACCACTACTTGAAGAAGCAGACATAGACAATGATGGTAAAATCAGTCTCCAAGAATTTCGTAGACTTTTGAGAACTGCAAGTATCAAATCAAGAAATGTTAGAAATCCTCCTGGTTATCTTATTTCTCGCAAGGCCTAGAGGAACTTATTAAGAGAATCAAAATCTATGATTGATTAAGTGTTTTCATTGGAATTGTTGTAACATCTTTTCATTATGTTCTTATAAGAAAATGGCAAAAGATATCGATATTTATACAACCAATTAGCATAATGTAATGAGTCTATTTATTGTGTTATACCTTAATGATTAATCAGAGTGTGGAACCACAAGTTTTGTCAATTATATATGAGATTTTAAATACCATTTTAGGAGAGTTGGATTTTATGTAAAAAAAACATAAAACATTAACATAACAAAACGGAATTACACATCCAGGTAGTGGAGTTTTCGACGGACTGTGAAACAGTCCTTTTTATAATCCAGCATCCTGGCCGGCGTTCTTACCATACCAGGAGGAGTTTCACAGGCTTAGTCTAAGGTTCTCTTTCTGCTTCTTACCGGTTATTCCCAGACAGTTAAATTATAAAGTTGATGCTTTGGCTAAGCTAGGTCGAGTGTCGGAGTTGTAATTTGGTTGTTTATTTGTTGTATGTTTATCGTTGTCAAAGAAAAAAACAGAGGAAATAGCCGAAGACATGTGGACCAATGGTGTAATCACTTTACAAATTTTTAAAGCACTAGAGATCGAACCTCATATGTGTAGTAGTAGGAGCATGATTTAAAAATCAGTAGATTAGTTGACAAAAAAACCCGGAGAAAATAGTTATAAGGACTTTCTTCCATATCATTTTAAACATCTAAAAAGTATATAGACAATTATTATTTACACTTATATTAGAAATCTACATTTTATATGCATTCTTACGATATGCAACACACATGCATATTCTTGCAACTAAAAGTGATATTCTAAGTTGTATTTCAAGATTAATATTATAATAATTGTCTAATTCTTCTACTTATATTTCGTATGTTTTCAAATAACCTCAAAAGCTTTGCATTCTACTATTTACCATTCACCAATATAAGTTTTTTATTATTTGGCTCAACCAGTATTGAATATTTGTTTAACCTGAATTTTTTTTTTGTCAACATTGGGTGACAAATGGCCGGTTCATTAGCTAAGTTCTTGCAAATGCAAGTGGAGGATTCGATCCCAGAATGTGTAAGTGTGCATGCCTCTTGTGGACTTACTATCTGCCATTAGGCTAAATACCACTTGCGTTTAATCTGAATTTAGTTGCGTCAAATAATTATTTTCAGCTATTTATTAATATTAATATAAGGTCCATATAAGTTTTATCTTTTATCAGATTTGGTTTGGTACAAAATTTAAGTTCGATACGGAATTGGTGATTTATTAATGATCATTTTTTTGGATCATGTTGAGTTTGGTTTTTAATATATTTATCTAAACAAATTTATTTTATTTTAAAAAAATTATAATATAATTTTTTATTTTTTTATTATTTTTTTTATCAACTAACCTACTGCCTTTTAAATCTCACTCCTACTCTGCAGGTATGGGGTTCGATCCCTGGTACCTTGAGGATTTGTAAAGTGACAACACCACTGGGTCAACTATCCTCGGCAATTATAATATAATTTAGAAAATGGATTTTTCTAGTTTTTAGTTAATCAATTTATTTGGATTTATAATTATAATTTTGAATATTTAAAGTTGTAATTATAAACATAAGAGGATTCATTCGCCATCTAATTTTTATATTTTGAAAATTAATTATATCAATATTATATAATCAAATTAAAAAAAAATTATTTACATTAGAAAACATGTGTAATTTGATTATATAGAAATTTTCCTAATGTAAATTAAATAATTCAACAATTAAATTACTTAATTTTTAAAAGCAAATGACAAAAGAAATCGATATTCATACAGCCAATTAGTGCAATGTAGTTTTGTGATTAATCAGAGTGTTAACACAAGTTTTTCAATTATAGTCTAATTGATTGTCAAGAAATGTTAATTCTTTTAGGATTTCTCCAAAAAAAAGTTAAACCCTTTGCGATATCATAAATACTAAATCACCATCAAACTTGTGAAAAGTTTTATATCAAATTACTATCCTTACGATGAGAAATTCAAATATACTCTTACAAAATAACAAATTTATGTATATTTCCTAAAAGCTCTTCAAAAAGTAATGATCAAAAGTTAAGGTCATTTTATTTGCTTTTACATATGTTAATGATATATATAAAAAACTCTTCATAAATATTATATATATGTTTACATAATTGGTTTGTATTTTTCCATAATTTAAAACATATTTTTGCAGAGACTCTTTTTTTTATAATAAAACCTAAAATTGATTAGATATTATCAATAGAAAAGAATGCAATGAATTTGGGCTGTGTGTTATTTCAGTGTGAAATGAATTGGATTTAGCGTGTTTTATTAAAAGTGTGAAAAGACAACTAATTCGGTACACGTAAAGGCCAAAACATGTTTGTATGTACTTTTTTGATGTTTAGAAAATTTAATGATAATTTAGGTTTTTTAAGTGATAATAAAAAAGAGTAGCTTATTTGTACAAGCAGGGATCGAGTCCCCGCGTATATTATGTAGAAATTTAACTATTGGATTGGTCAGTTGTGATCCAGTATAATCTGCCGTTGACGAAAAAAATAATAATGAAAAAGAGTAAACATCATCATGTGAGATATAAATAGGATTTTTAAATTGTTTTTGATTTCTTATATGAAACATCATTTCCTTTTACTCTCACTTTTTCAGTTATTTCTTTTAAA
Organism: Lepidium sativum; assembly: GCA_023374145.1. Taxonomy (NCBI): domain Eukaryota; kingdom Viridiplantae; phylum Streptophyta; class Magnoliopsida; order Brassicales; family Brassicaceae; genus Lepidium; species Lepidium sativum. The sequence continues at coordinate 12,615 of JAKUCM010009999.1, read as the reverse complement.
TTAAAATTTTAAATGATTTGATGATTTTTCACGTTAGCTATCAAGAAATATAAACAATAAATTTCCAATGACAATAAATTAATATATTTTTTGTTGATCAATAAATCTCAATTGGATAACTCAAATGTTCATCTAAAAAATTATTATGAGAAACTAGTGATTATACAGAATCTAGAAAAAAAATTACATGTGAATATTTTTTTTTGTCGACAGCAAATTATATTGGGCCACAACTGATCGGCTCAAGCCGAAGACAGGTGGCCTAGTGGTGTAGTTACTTTACAAATCCTCAAGGCACCAGAGATCGAATCCCCTACCTGCAATACTAGGAGGAGATTTAAAAGCCACTAAGCTAGTTGACAAAAAAAAACAAAAAAAACTGATCGGCTCAATAGCTAAATTCCTACATAACGTAGACAAAGGGTTCGATTCCTAATTATACAAATGAGCTGCCTTATGTGGACTTACCGTCTGTCACTAGGTTAAGAGTCATTTACAATTACATGTCAATATTTAACCACTAGATATTTTATCAATTTAATAAAAAAAATTTGATCTTGAATACTAAAGTAATAATTTATTTATTTATATCAATTAAATATCATAATCTCGACATAATTACCTTATAGAAATTTTATCACTATTATTACTGGTTTGGAGTCTCGTTATCAACTAAAATCGAAGAAAAAAGATAAAACTATGGAAGAAAATATACTATAATTAGTATAATTAAGTCTTGTTTATGAAGTTAATAACTTGAGTTAATGATTCACTTTCCTGCTCAAATTTCGTTCGTTGAATCTTATCACTTTGCTAATAAAGTTTCCAAACACGATAAGCTTTTTGTCTGAGTCAACATCACAGGATCCGAATACCCACCCGAATCAACCCGGTAACCCAACAAAATATCTTAATCACACTTAATTTCCAAGTTAAACTTAAACCCATTAATCACTCTTCGCCTATAAATAGAGTGACTTATCTCCTCCTTCAATTGCAAATCAAATCGGAACTGTAAATCAAAAACCCAAATCACGATGCTCTCTTCTCCGCCGATTTCTCGAATCTCGCCGTCTCTTTCTGCAACCACCGCATCATACACCTACATCGTAAATCCACCGAGATTGCGTCAAATCAGGCAACATTTATCGGCGACTTCGTCACTCTACGAGATCCTTGATATTCCCGTCGGATCTACGATTCAAGAGATCAAATCGGCTTACCGGAGATTCGTCAGGATATGTCATCCCGATGTAGCGAAAACTGACCGGAATAACTCTTCGGCAGACGATTTCATGAAGATCCACTCCGCGTATTGCACGCTTTCGGATCCAGAGAAACGCGCCGTTTACGATCGGAGATTCATTCGTCGGAGCCGGCCATTGAGTGTTGGTTTTTCTGAATATGGAAGTTACGGTAGACGGAATTGGGAAACGGATCAGTGTTGGTAGCGAGTTGACTCGGTGCTCGAGATGGCTTGAGCAATAATCTATTGTAAATGCTAATATCTGGATAATTAAATTGAGGTTATATACTAATTAGTTACTGATTGTGCTCATAGTTAACATTCGCTAATCACCACCATTTACCGTGCCAAGATTTGCTCCAGGCATTCGAGTTCTCGGTTCGGTTCGGGTTAATTTTTTTGGATTCTTTTACAAAAATTTTAAAAACAAAAAAAAAATAGTTGTATACCAAAATACTTGAAGATATCCACGAACTAAATCCAAATCTGAATCCGAATACCGAAAAACCTATATACCTAAAAAAATACCTACATATCCAAAAATATCTTTATGTTAAAAAGTATGATTTGTTTTTCATACACTATTCAAAATAGCAAATAACATTTAACCTAGTGGTAGACGGTAAGTTCATTTAAGGCAGCGTATTTGCATAACCCGGGATCGAGTCTTCATGTCTACATTAGGTAGAAATTTGGCTATTATGTCTGTCAGTTGTGGCCCAATATAATCTACCGTTTATCAAAAAAAAACTATTCAAAATACTCGAACAATACCATAAAAATATTCAACTATCTGAAGATTTGAATTTGAATCTAGATCCGAATATTCATATACCCAAAAAATATTTGAATACTTGAAATAATAATTGGACTAAACTCGATACCACAAATGTTTCTATTAAAATATCTAGTAAGATAAAATTCTTAAATTCATATCCGGATCTAAACCTAATTTTTCGAATTGGTTTTGGTTTGGTTCCTCGTATCCATATATTATGGCCCAGGGCTGGATTCTGGATTCGGTACAACAATGGCCCATCTCAATTGGGCTTAATTCGGTTGATGAACAAAATCATTAGATGGATAGGCCCAATAAAAAAGTTGAATCATGGGCCTTATTTAAGAGAAGGGAGCTGACGTGGCGAATTTATGCTCAAAATCGAAATTAGGGCTTAATATATCACACAATTTAGGGTTTTCTTTTGACTCTTTTTGGCTGTTTCTTGTATCAGTACGAACGGCTTCGAGTCTTTCTTTTTCCTTTTTTGCTTTGATCTAATGGCGATGGAAGATCAATTGGCGGTGAGATCTACCGGAAAGGTTAATTGGTTTAGCGATGGTAAAGGCTATGGTTTTATCACTCCTGATGATGGCGGCGAAGAGCTTTTCGTTCATCAATCTTCGATTAACTCCGATGGTTTCCGAAGCTTGACTGTTGGTGAATCGGTTGAGTATGAAATCACTCTTGGAAGCGATGGAAAAACCAAGGCTATTGAAGTTACTGCTCCTGGCGGCGGATCTCTCAATAAGAAGGAAAATAGCTCCCGTGGAAACGGCGGTGGTTGTTTCAATTGCGGCGAGATTGGTCATATAGCTAAGGATTGTGGCGGTGGGAAAAGCTACGGTGGAGGTGGTCGTAGATCTGGCGGCGAAAGTTCTTGTTACATGTGTGGTGATGTAGGACACTTCGCTAGGGATTGTAGACAAAACGTCGGTGGAAACAGTGGAGGAGGAGGTGGTGCGTGTTACAGTTGTGGAGAGGTTGGTCATTTGGCAAAGGATTGTCGTGGTGGTTCTGGTGGAAACAGATACGGAGGTGGTGGTCGTGGATCTGGTGGTGAAGGATGTTACATGTGTGGTGGTGTGGGACATTTCGCTAGGGATTGTAGGCAGAACGCCGGTGGAAATGTCGGTGGTGGTGGTGGAAACACTTGCTATACCTGTGGTGGAGTTGGCCACATGGCAAGAGTTTGCACTAGTAAGAGACCATCTGGTGGTGGTGGTGGTGGTGGTGCTTGTTATGAATGTGGAGGATTTGGTCATTTAGCTCGTGACTGTGATCGGAGAGGAGGAGAAAACAGTGGTGGTGGTGGTGGTGGTGGTGGCGGTGGAAAGTGTTTCAACTGTGGCAAAGAAGGTCACTTTGCAAGGGAATGTTCTTCAGTTGCTTGATAACAAGAAGCAAATAAGAGTAATGTTCATATACCTCTTTTTTTTTCTATGAATCTACCTAAAGTTCTCTTTTTTCTTTCTTTTGGTGACTATAATGTGATTGCTAGAGTTGTTTAGAATGTTTTGGAATGGTTCTTTTGGGAGTTTTTTGACCTCTATATTGCTCTTATCACTAAATTTTACAAACCTATTCACCGCTTTTATGATAATGTGTGATTGCTTAGTTGCAGTTTCTTGTTATCTCCATACCATAGATGTGATGTTGTGACTTGAATAAATTCAGTATAATCTTGTAATGTTTATACCAAAACTTAAACTTTTCATCATCTTTCAGGAGAAACTGATTGTAGTTCGATTGGGTTACTGTACTTTGTATTGCTGATTTGCTTGCTCTCTCTGAAACATAGATAGTACTTTTAAGAAGAATCCTTTAATGGTATTACTTTCCTTAGATCTCCTGAACAGAAGAAAGACTTGGTGAGATCTTGTTTCTCTTTCTCTACGGGGAAACTAACAACGACCTTTAAGGATCAGAACAGGCTTTTGTTTTTTTGTTCTTCCTTATCTTTGTTCCTTGATCTTGAATATTTAGTTAAACCCATTAGTTTTAACCTAGTTGCCCTTCTGATTAGGTCCAAAAACAATTCAGATTCAGACAAGTCTTTATTGTTGTTCGTTGATTTCTGAGATTTGATTGATGTTTAACATAGAACTGTTAAAGAATTCGAAGCCATTCAAAGAAAGTCTTTAAACATCAAGCTGAATCTGTTATCAAGTTGCTATACAAGATCACCTGTTACTAACATTTCCTTGTTGTAACAAAAAAATGAAAATGTAAAAGAAAGGAAAAAAAAAGGAAAATTAACTAATGAACTAATTCGTATATTTCTATATCACAAGTTTCCATTAAAATTTTATGATAATTTTCCATTATACAAATCCTAAATTCTCTATATATAAACATAAACACATTCTAAATTCTTCTTAATCATAAAACTCTTCAAAACAATCATCAAATCTCTGATATTCAAAATATGGATATGGTTAACAAAGTCTCTTCCTTTCTCGTTGTGACTCTGTTTCTCATTAATGGCGTTTCCTCCACCACTTTCACCATCATCAACCATTGTAACTACACCATCTGGCCTGGACTTCTCTCCGGCGCCGGCACCGCTCAGTTACCAACCACCGGCTTCTCCCTCAACTCGTCCGAGTCACGACGTATCTCAATCCCAGCCGCTTGGTCAGGCCGTATATGGGGACGCACACTCTGCAACCAAAACATAAGCACTGGTCAGTTCCTTTGCGTCACCGGAGACTGTGGCTCCTCTCAAATCGAATGCTCTGGTGCCGGAGCCAATCCTCCAGCTACATTAGCTGAATTCACACTTAACGGTGCCGGAAATCTTGATTTTTACGACGTAAGTCTCGTCGACGGTTACAACGTTCCAATGACAATCATCCCTAACAATGGAGTGGGTAACTGCAACGTTACGAGTTGTGCGACGGATCTTAACGATGTGTGTCCAGAGCAACTGAAAGTAACGGTTGGAGAAACAGCTGTGGCATGTAAAAGTGCTTGTGAAGCGTTTGGAACGCCAGAGTATTGTTGTAGCGGTGCGTTTGGAACGCCGGACAAGTGTAAGCCCAGTGAGTACTCTGCTTATGTTTAAGAAAGCTTGTCCAATGGCTTATAGTTATGCTTATGATGATGGTACAAGTACCTTTACTTGCTCTGCTTCTGATTACTTCAATCACTTTCTGTTCTTCTTCTTCTTCTTCAAGGTATATTTTTTGAGTCAATAACATCTAAAAATCGCCTAAATTCTATTCCTTAACTCTCTTTACATTCAATTGATTGTTTTTAGTGTGAAGGAGACTACTAAACTTACGCGACTCAAACCAGAAGCGGTTAGCGTTTCAGCCGCTATTCCTACACGATTCAAACCGGAAGCAGTTAGCGTTTCAGCCGCGATTCCTACGTTCTCAGCTGTATTCGTATTGAGTTTTTTAGCTGTTACTGTTTCTTTGTTGATATATTAATATCATAAACTTACCACCCATTTTTGAGTTATATATTCTTTATATCTTTATTTATAATTTATATGAGACTATAGTTTTTGAAGAAGAAAAATATTTTTTGTCATAAAATAATAAAAATGGTAAGAAATAATTTTTTTTTGTCAACGGTAAATTATATTGCGCCACAATTGGCCGGCCCCAATAGCCAAATTCCTACAGGCATGGGGATTCGATCATGCATTATGCAAATGCGCTGCCTTAAGTGGACTTACCGTTTGATGCCATAATTTAAAATTTAAAGATAAATACTGAAGAATAAGAAAATAATAAAAAATAAAAACAACAGATAAGTTTACATATATATATTAAAAATTAATTAATAGTTATAATTCTGACTTCTATTTATTTTTTTTTATTTTTTTGTCAACGACAGACTATATTGGACCACAACTAATCGATTTAATAGTCAAATTCTTGCCTAATGTAAAACACACATTTGCGATTCTATTTACTAAAAAAAATGATATTACTCTTTTTGTGAGCTAATTAAATTTCCGAGACGAACTCGACCGACATAAGAAATAATGTCGGATATTAAAACAAAATATAAAATTAAATTGACCGTCTAACAGCGCGGGAAAAGATGTAGACCGTTCGGTTATCAACAAAACCGGTTTAGACCGGTACACGCGTTACTTACGCGCAACCTCCACGTTTGTCTGTTACATCATCGACAAAGACACAAGTTCTTTGCTTAGCTCTGTCTCTTTCTTCTTCAAATAAATATCTTCTTCAGAATCAAAACCAACTCTTCAATCATTCTTCTTCTTTTTGATCTCCTCCGGTTTCAATCTCCGGTGATAATGGATTCCTCAAACGAAAAGAAATCTTCTTCTCTTTACCCTTCTGTTGATGTGTCGAATCCCGAAGCTCCTATAAACCCTAGTTCCTCTTCTACTAGTAATCTCTATCCTTCCATTGATGTGAATGATCTTGCTCGTGATCTCTTCCCTGAGCAACCGGAGACTAACCCCGCCCTCGGTTTCGGCTCCTCCCCCTGCGACAGAAGAAGTAATTTTGAAAATTTCTGGAGCGATTCTTCACTTAATTGATCAATCTTACAGCGTTGAGCTTGCTTGCGGTGATCTTGTGATTACTCGTATTTCTCAAGGAGAGAATGTTGTTGCTGTTCTTGCTCGTGTTGCTGATGAGATTCAATGGCCGTTGACTAAGGACGAAAACTCCGTCAAGGTCGATGAAGCTCATTACTTTTTCACACTCCGACCTACCAAGGAGTTCAAACATGATTCCAGCGACGAAGAAGATACGGAGATGTTGAACTATGGACTTACAATTGCTTCCAAAGGTCAAGAGCATTTGTTGGTGGAGCTGGAGAAGATCTTGGCGGATCATAGTTTATTCACGGTGCAGCAAGTATCTGAGGAAGCTAAGGAAACAGGGGAAAAGGTTTTGGATGTGAATGTGGCGAGGGAGACTTCTCCGGTGGAGCTTACTGGCGAGAGGAAGGAGGTTGTGGAGAGGCAGTGTTCGGCTTATTGGACTACTTTAGCACCTAATGTGGAGGATTATAGTGGAAAGGCAGCGAAGCTGATTGCAACTGGTTCTGGACATTTGATCAAAGGAATTCTTTGGTGTGGAGATGTGACAATGGATAGGCTCATGTGGGGAAATGGTTTCATGAAACGGAGGTTGTCAAAGGCAGAGAAGGAGAGTGAAATTCACCCTGATACTTTGAAAAGAATCAGGAGGTATGTGTCTATGATTTCTTGTTGATTGAATATGTGTTTGATCTCATTGTTACTCTTTGCCTGATTTAGTATAAGTGTTGCATATGTTTGCTTGAGAGGTTTCTTCTAGCTAGTTTTTGGCAAGGGGAAGTTTTTCGTGTTTATCTTATAACTGTGTCTAGGACAAACATGTGTGAACCTCTTTAAATAGAGGTCCTGGTAATCCTATTCGGACACGAGAATTCTGGTTTGTCGTAGAGAGTGTTATTTGAAACCTGAGACAGTCTGTGTTTGTGGTTTCTAGATGTTCCAAACGATGACAATGCTGCATATATTCTTCTTATATATATCATTATTGCGGCTTATAATTATGTGTATTGATGTCTCATTATGTTTGTGTCAATGCAGAGTGAAGAAGATGACCAAAATGACGGAGAATGTGGCGAACAACGTGCTTTCTGGAGTCGTTAAAGTTTCTGGATTCTTCACAAGTTCAGTGGCCAACTCCAAAGTAGGAAAGAAATTCTTTAGCCTTCTTCCTGGAGAAGTTATCCTTGCATCTCTTGATGGATTCAGTAAGTCCACCATCGATATTATCCAGACCTTATTCATAGAAATTTCGACTTTGTTCGGGCCATCTTTAGAATACTCATAGTGAACCGTTGGATTCTTGTTTTGACAGATAAAGTCTGTGATGCTGTTGAAGTAGCTGGAAGGAACGTAATGTCCACTTCATCTACAGTTACAACCGAACTCGTTGATCACAAGTAAGTAGATCAAATATTCGAACTTTGGAACCCTCTGTTATTGAAGATGCAAGTGCTTAAGAGGAGTTTGGTTTTGTTGAATGTAGGTATGGTGGTAAAGCGGCTGAGGCAACAAATGAAGGGCTCGATGCAGCAGGACATGCAATTGGAACAGCGTGGGTTGCTTTCAAAATCAGAAAGGCTATTAACCCTAAGAGTGTTCTCAAGCCTTCAACGCTTGCAAAAACCGCCATTAGATCCGCAGCTTCACAAAAGAAAGCTTAACAAGGAAGGGTTAAGAGGCCATTGATCCTGTTTGCTTGTACCGTCTTCTCATCTTTAATACAGAAGTGAAAACTGACAAGAATTCAGGATTAGTTGTAAAATGTTTGTATTTGTTTCTCTACGTGATGTTATGAGTTGGTACGAATATGAACTGTATGTGGAAGTGGGCTTGAGTTTTCTTTGTTGGTTCAATCCAAATCGAGATTCTTAGAAGTTCAGAACTCCTGTGTTGTTGTGTCTACGACACTCTTGTCAACCATAATACTCTTCTCATTTAAGCTAATTCGCAATGCTAAACAAAGCTCCCAAAGAATGCATTTTGCTGCTTCAGAGAATTTGGAAGGTACAAACGAGTGTCCACACATAGTAAAGAGAGTAGAAGCCCATGTTGAGAACCATATAGAAACAATGGTCGATTGCATAAATCTAAGATGGTTAAAAAAGAAAGCAGTAGGCTTTGTTGTTCATCGACAAGTTAATAATCCTCACAGTTAACTACTTGATTTACAATTAGCTTGATCACGAGACACAAGTAGGAAACAACTTATAGGGTCTTCAAAAGATCCTTTCTTCCCAATGATGTAAACCATGCCAGGAGAGATAGACACATCTACCTGTTTCTCCTGGTCACTAATAAAAGCGAGATTTGCAAAAGCTATACTTTATTGATTAAGAAATTTGTTCTAAACTTAGCCCAAATATTTTCACAAATACTTAACCAAGACTCTTATTTATAAACTAGGCTAATCTCCATAATATAATAAGAATTACATGAATCTAATCCTAAACGAATTTGGTGTTATCTCTAGTAACCAACTCTTATCTAAAGATAACTTGGAGCCTAAACTAAGGAACTATCTAACACAAAGAACATCAAGCACTACAGGATGCTGAGGAAGACACTCGAGAGGATACCAGACCACTACAACCATCATTAACTTTGGGAATGGCTCTTGCACTTGAACTCAGTTTCTCATTACTTACACCAACTTCCCTTCTTCGATTTCTCTTTTCCAAGTAGCTTACACCTTTTGTTTTGATCAACCTTTTCATCTACAATGAGTTCCACACGTTGGGCCAACGTTTTTTAATCATTAAGTCAATTGGCTTATTGAAAAAAAATGGATTAGAGGTTTGAGTTAGCATATAGCCATATTTTATTTGAGCCCATTAAGAAACCATAAAAGATTAATTTTATTAGTATTTTTGCAAAAACCAACGACGACCTTATTCTTTTGGGTTGTTCAAGACAAGTCTTTGTTGCTTTAAATTAAGAGCAAATATTTATTTAAAAGAGAGAACATTGTTTTTAGAGAAGATTCACCTGCAACAAATCCTCTAGTTGTTAAGTATGAGAATGTAGAGTAGAGATTAGAGTTCGCCAGATTCCATGGACTAGTATACCGGTCTCATCACGCAGTTATATTTTGGGACTCAAAAAACGCAATCAACCAAGTATACCCTAAACGTTTATTGAGTTAAGGTAACGAGACTTGTTTCAACTCTATGAATTGTTACCTATTGTTATTTGAAATTGTTTCTAGGTTTAGTTGGCTCTTCTTATAATCGATTTTTTGCTTCTGTTTTTGCTTCGAGTTTATAGGTTCTACGCCACATGTAAAACACCTCTAATTTGATCTTCATTATCGTGCATATGTAATGGTCGCCTACAATTCAATATATTTGGAAGATCAGATACACGAATCTTCAAGCACAAAGAAGAACTTTTTTTCAGTTTCCCTCCTGTGTAATCTTGTATCAGATTGGAGGGCAAATCGTTAAAGTTCAGAACCATAAGCTTAGACTCGGTAACAATCGGCTTCAACTCTCGTCTTCTTCATTCTCAAGTTCTAACAATGATTGTGTTCAATTATCACCTGAAAAATAAGTAGTCAGTTATTTCACATCGTGCAGTGAATATTGTTATATATGATTTTATCGAATCGAATAGCAAATGAGAATGAACTCAGTTCACAAGAACAAGTTTAAAATCTACAAGATCCTTCATGAAAATCTCCAGATTGAGACACAAAATGAGAATGAACACAACAAAAACTTATTTTACGACATAAATGAGTTTTTAAACTTGTTAAATTTAACAAAATGACACTAGAATCAGAGAAGAAATCACCTCAAATTTAGAAGAATTGGCGCTTTAATGGTGGAGTAGTTCGTGGAAAGTAAGAACTCGTGTTCGTCGAAGAATATTTTAACCTCCAAAAGGTATTTCAACAATTGGTTCCATTATCGCCATTGTTGAATCTTAATAACCTATTTCCTCTGGTTTCTTTCGACAGTGAATGGTAGAGAAGGAGCTTTTCTGGATACAAAAATATATATTAATGGGCTATAAACACAAAGAAACCCACTGGGCTTATAATGGGCTTTCAAATACACAAGAACCCATACAATGGACTAATACCCATAACCATCCCATGGATATCAGATCGAACTACAAAAAAATGTTCCAATTTTTTTTTGTCAACTATCCTACTGACTTTTAAATCTCCTCCTACTATTGCAGGTAGGAGGTTCGATCCCTGGTGTCTTGAAGATTTGTAGAGTGACTATACCACTGGACCACCTGTCCTCGATAAAAAAAAAAAAATTCCAATTCAATAAGGATAAAACATTTACAAAAATAAATACCAATATTATATTAAAAAAAAATGAAAACCTATATAAAAAAATATTAATTTCCTCCACAAAATATTTAATTAAATTTTCAAACAAAACGATTTTGTTTTGATAAATAAAATAGCCAATTCACCTATTCAATTATGTGTATTTTGTGTGTGTCAACTTTACTTAACTAATGAAATATCGAATCTAAAAATGGAGTACATTGTCCATAAAAAATAATTACTAGATATTTTTAGTATTTCTACCAAATAATTCGCTTTGTGATTAAAAGTATAATAGATTAAAACTAAAGAGCCGATTCCGAATAAATTTCTTGAGAAAAATCTTCTAAATAATTTAAAAAATGTCAAACAGGTGAATCTTTTTTTTTCTGAACGGTCGACTAGAAAATCTGTAGAGATGATTATTAAATCTAGTTTTTTTTCAACGACAAATTATATATTGTGCTATAATTAACCGGTTTATTAGCCAAATTCCTACATAATGTAAGTATGTAGATTCGATTTTTGATTATGCAAATAAGATATTTTAAGTGAACTTTCCGTCTATCACAGACATTTGCAGACATTTGTTATTAAATTTAGTTTTATTGAAGAAAAATAATATTATTCGGAATAAAATTAATAAACGTATTTTTATTATTTTCTAAAAAAGGAAGATGCCAAAGACCAGTGTATTGTTTTGTTTTCATTGAGACACGTCGGCACTAATACCTAATATTTTATTCGACCATTAATAAATTTGATATACAACTTTCCGAAAATGGAAATAACAAAATCTGAAACGTCAAATATAAAATGCAACCCTTCAAAACATTTGATTCGTATGAGGTATCTAATTCTTTTCTTTTTGTCAACAATTTTATTGATTTTTAAATCGTATTCCTACTATTGCAGGTAAATGGTTTGATCATATTTTTAGAATTTGTAAAATAATTACACATTTGAAGTATGTAATTCAAAATATAGTTTTTCAAAAAAAAAAAAATTACGATTATTATGTAACTCAATATTCAGAGGTCCACAAATATAAAGAAATAGAATTAGAGAACCAAAAAGGGTAATGAAAGAATGAGAGAAGAGATCGAATCAAATGCTCTTTAAGTGTTGAAATCACCAATGGTGCTTTGTACCACTCAATCTTATCCTCTTATTATTATTTTATTGTTTTTACTTTATATCTTTAAGCTATTTTTATATTTCTATAATTAAGATACATAAATACATATATTATATATATATACAAATATATATTTGCTTACAGCATCTTCACTTTTATTTTTCTTTGTCCGAACGTAATGTTTTACCAATATTTAAGTTTTAATTTATGTTTTTTAGAACTGTGTCGTTCACATTGATAACCTATTGTGAAAGCCTTATTAGTTATATAAAATTAGGATTTATAAATTAAACATTTTTCAGTTTATAGGAAGTAATTTTTTCTATTAGCTTATGGTTTTGTTAACTATTAGAAATATTCAGAACTATTTCTTACAGATATTTGATTGGAAAATTATGCATACAAATACAATGATAATTTTGCGACTCTAATGTTCTTAAAACATGTTATCAAACTTGCAATTTACTAAATCAATTGCATTAGCTAGTAGTTTACTAGCCAATATTTGGTGTAAAAAACCAAACACTAGTAATATAGTGGTATTAGATAGGCATGTAAATACATTATCCGCATCTGCTAGATATATGTATTCGTATATTGAATTCATGGATATTGAGTTTCTCTCTCTTTTCCT
>JAKUCM010009998.1:0-20363 GCA_023374145.1 Lepidium sativum | reverse complement strand
AAAGAGAGAGACTATAATAGATAAAAATATTTTAGCTTTTTGTTTATTATTATTTTTCACCTACATTTGCATATACAGTTTTTCATCTAAATTTTCTTAACTTTTTTGATGAATTTTACAAATACATATATCGTTGCTCCGTTCAAATGATGTAATTATATGTGCTTAAACGAACAAAATTTATATTTATATCTGGACGGAATAATCATGTGAAAATACAAACTTAACTTTAATTTTTAATAGATAATTTAAAATTAATTTTGCTTTTCAACTATAAACCTAAATATTTAACTCGAAAAAAGAAAAAAAAGCTAACTAATTATTATTGTCTAGTGATACACCTATTTTATATGAGTCAAACATTTTTATAAACATTATTTGAGTTTTTTTTGTTACTATTGTTGTTTTTCTTTTCTGAGTTATGTATTTGAAGCGTTTCCATGGAAAATACAAAGAAAACCTCTAAAATATGCTATTTTGATTTTTCCTGTATATATCACCACGCAAAAAAATAATGAAAAGTACCTTCATTAACGAGACAAATGTTAAATCAGAAAAATTTTGTGGATAGAAGCAGGTCGTGCCATGGTGCAAGATTTTTAAGCATTGACTTAGGATATTTAATTTTCAAAAATAATTAGCGACATATATTTTATAAATTATATATAGTTTATCATAAATAATAGACACATATATATTTTTTAAATATGAACAAGTATTTAGATTTTTCTTTGATTTTAAAATATTAAAATCTATAAATAGTGGAAAGATTTGGGTGTTGATTGGAATTGTGCTCTCAATAGTTTTTGGTTTTTGTTTTTGCCAAAAACTAGTTCTAACCAATTATATTTTTTGAAAAACAGTTTTTAAGAAATCAGTTTTTATGAAGAAAGTAGTTTTAGCCAATCGAATTTTTTGTTTTTGTTTTTTATTTTGTCAACGACAATATTATAAAAAGGCGCAAAAATGGCCTTACGGAGTTCCTTACAATCAACTATAACATGTCTATCTTACAAACCTGGCGAGAGAATCAGCCTTATAATTGAGGTGACGAGGAATTACTATAAGCAAAAAGGATGAAAACAGAACACGTAGCCGTGCAAAATCCTCCTGGTAGGGTAGAAAAGCAGGCCAATCCTCCGGCTTAAAGAACACCTCCAGCACAGTCTCGCAATCCGTAGACATCTCCACTTCCAAAGCTTGGATAGCTATCAATGATTCCATGACCCAAAGAACAGCTTCAACATCTGCATGCAGCACCGATAAATCCGATTGATGCATCGAGCACTCCGAGCAACTATCCTCTACCAAATCTGGAAAGTTGAACCAGTCTAATCCCGTTTTCTGGGCCGACATCTTCCAGGAGGCGTCCACAAAACATCTGAAACCCATGAATTCTGAATTGGTTGTAGTAGGGAAAATCCAAGAGGATTTCTTTGTCCCGATATAGCCCATTAATCTGCCCCGAGGAACCGATGGTCGTAGGCGAATCGCTGACCAGTCCCCATATTCCGCCAACGACCGCAAGATGATGTTGCGAGGGTTGGTGACTCTATTCGAGAAACAAAAATCGTTGCTAGCTTTCCATATATTCCAAATCAACCATGGGAAGTATTGTTGATGGCCACCTTCCGGGAGTCGCCAGAATAAGTAGTCCAAGTTATACCAAATCGACTCCCCCATAAATATGTGTATTGCAGATGGGATATCTGATAGGGCCCACGTCTGAAGCGCCAAAGGACATTGAAAAAGGACATGATTTATAGTCTCAGCCTCTGCTCTGCACTGTGAACAATTTAGATTACAATTAATTCCTCGATGCTTAAGATTTTCATTTACAGCCACATTGCCTAATAGAATTTGCCTTAAAAAGTGTCTGATTTTATTTGGGGATCTAATTTTCCACAATTTCGCGTATCATGCCTGAAAGTTTGGCCCTGTAAATCCCACTTCTAAATGCGACATAGTCTCCTCAGTAAGATACCCTGACTTAATCGAATACCGTCCAGTTTTGGTAAAATGCCAACCCTAGTAATCAGGCCGTTGTCGCCGTGATATAGGGATGCCTAATATAAATTGAACATCAACAGGGTCAAAGTATTGGCGCACCAAAATCTCCTTTCAAGAACACGACTGTTCGTCAATAAATTGATCCACAGTGAGGTTGGGAAATAAGGAGAAAGGCAATTGTAGTGTCGGACAGGGCATGCTGTCTGGGATCCATGGATCTTCCAAAACTCTAATCGTCTTCCCATCCACTATTTTCCTAATTGCACCTTTGGAAACCAAATATCGTGCAGATAATATACTCCGCCAACCATAAGACGACTTAGCCCTCAACTTTGCCATCATCGGACATGTATCCTTAAAATAATGTCCTTTCAGAACCCGTGTCAACATTGACTCATGGGAATCCAAGAGACGCCAAAACTGTTTTGCTAACAAAGCAGAATTGAAATCCTCCATAACCCGAAAACCTAAGCCTCCTTCGAACTTTGGTTTACATACCGTCTTCCATTTCTGCCAATGAATCCCTCTCGACGTGATTGAATTAGACCACTAAAAATACACTATAAAAGTATTAAGGTGGTAGAGTACACCCTTTAGAAGTCTATAACAAGACATTACATAGGTAGGCAACGCTGTCAGGACCGTATCTATCAGAACCTCCTTACTTGCTCGCGATGGAAACTTGGAGGACAACCTGTTAATCCTGTCTCTAAGTTTCTCTCTAACGAAAGCAAAAACCTTAGTTTTCGTCCCTCTAATATTCTCAGGTAGTCCTAAATACGATCCTGCTCCTCCCCATTATGTATCCCAAGTACCTTGTGTAAATACATTCTAGCTTCGATAGATAATCCCTGACCAAACTGAATCGAAGACTTCAGAAAGTTTATCTGTTGTCCCAAAATCTGCTCATATTCTCTAAGTATCTGCAAAATTTGAGTCGTCTCATTGCTTGATGTTTTACAAAAGAAAATACTATCATCAGTGAATAATAGATGTGTTATCACTGGACTAGTCCGAGCGATAGAAATACTCGTCAACAATCCCCGTTGTTCGGCATCCCTTAATTTGGATATTAACACTTCCGTACACAGAATAAAAATGTAAGGCGAGATAAGGTCACCCTTTCTTAGACCACACTTGGGTTTAACACAACCTCCAGGGACACCATTTAATAATACAGAATACTCCACATTAGTAATACAGAACATAATACATCGTATCCATGCTTCACAAAATCCCAACTTCCGTAACAGGATTGTTACAAACTTCTATTCGACTCTATCATATGCTTTACTCATGTCTGTCTTAATGGCCATATATTTGCTTCAGACCGATTCGTTTGTCCGTAGAGCATGAAACATCTCTTGGACAATTAAAATATTATCTGAAATACTCCTCCCAGGAACATAGGATGATTGTGTTTCCCACACTAACTTTGGTTAGACCCGTCGGAGCCGTATACACATTACTTTGGATATGATCTTATATACCACATTACATAAACTAATTGGTCTAAATTCCAACATCCTTGTAGGCCGAGAAACTTTTGGAATTAGGCAAATATTACTCAAACTCCGCTCAAACAAACCATTAGTTAAAAAGTTATTAACCAACTCAATCAATCATTCTTTACAGTCTCCCACGCCTCTTGGAAAAATAGTGTTGTTATTCCATCAGGCCCGAGAGCTTTACTAGGACTCATCGAAAACAATGCGAGACAGACTTCCTCATTACTAGCGAAAAGCAGAGAGAAATACTTCGTTGCTTCTCTCAGTATATCTTCATCCTTGGTTACCCAAACACCAGCCCCATTATAAAGACTAATTATCTTATTCCGAGCTCTTCACTGCTTCGTTTGGGCATGGAAATTTTTTGTATTTTCATCTTCTTTCCACAACCACTTAGTTCTACTCTTCTGTTTCCAGTATATCTCTTCCTCGACATAGGCACATCTAAGATCCAGAGTGGCCTGGAAAAGTCGGTCTGAGTCCGTAGACCCACTGCTTTTTAGGTCCTCCAAGTCATGTTTACACCGTGTAATGTTCTGTCTGCCAGGTTCAATAGTAATGTGCCTCCAATGTGAAATTTCACGACGACAAGCCTTCAGCTTGTCTCCCAAAGTAAAATTTCTCAGAGAATATTTACCGTTCCAACTTCGATTAATAATTTCTCGGAGTCCATTTTTTCCGACCCAACGTTCGTCAAAAATAAATTGGCATTTTTTCAGGAACGAGCTTTCTGAAAATCGACATAATATGGGCCTATGATCTGAACTTATCATGTCTAAATATTCAACTTCTAATTTAGGAAATAAATCATGTCATTTTTCGTTTCCAAACGATTAATCTAAAATACAACGCACTATTCCAGTTTGTATCACAATCCTGCAACATCTGATTAAATGATACAAACTGTAATGTGGGTCTGCAAGAGCCGCTCATTAAAATCACCCATTACTAATCCGGGCTCTAACCGTTGAATACCCACTCTAGTTAACCGTTCCCACACAAAATCCCTTTTGCGCTGTATTGGTTTTTCATATATAAAAGTGAGAAAGGATTGTTTACCTTTTAATTTTGTGGTTATATCAATCATATTTTTATCTTTATAATTTATAATAACATTCGGATAATCTTTGTAGAACAAACCTAATCTGCCACTCGTACCAATTGGTTCAACTGTAGTTAACAACCTATAACAAAAATGACTATGTATTTTTTTCAAGAATAAATAATGATTTTTAGTTACTGAAAGAAACAAAAATTCAAGCTTAAAACGTTTCTAAATATCCTGCAAATAACCAATTGTAATCTTATTGCCAATTCCTTGACAATTCCAACATAAAACAATAATCATAGAAATTAAAATATCATCGGACTTTTTCCTTATCTTTAAGTGTTCCCTCATTAACCACCTTTTGCTTTGGGGTTTTCCTGGGAGACATCCCTTTCATCGCCAAAGCCTTCTTGAAACTAACACCTCGAACAGGCGTATTGGTCTTAGAAGACGTCTTACTTGGACCTATAGGAGGTCTCACTTGCCGAGCCACTCGACAGTTTTCCAAGCTTCGAGCAAACTCTACATTTATCTTCTCTGATCAGCTGGAATAAGACTCTGTGTATCAGTCATTGCTGCTCGAAAAGCCAGATCATCCAGAAGATCCTCCTTTGTGTATAAGAGGGTATCTTCTTTCTCATAGTCTTTGATTTCAGCCTGCAAATCCTCCACTAAATCATCCTCCTCTCCACTCGGAACCAGCGTTGAAGCATCAACAACTTTTACCGCACCATATATCTCGTCAGACCGAGTCCCAGTAACTCCCACCACTGCAGCCCCATCTCCAGTTTGCGTGGAACCAGCTTGCAGAGCTGCAGCTCTTATAGCCTCCAACGCTTCCACCATAGTCGTGTTTGGATCCTGGAACAAGGGTCGACGAACCTGCCATATAACCATACAAAACCCGAAATTTTTACTATTAAAACACATGCATCATAGACACCAATTATGTATTATCTTATAGTCATAAACCTGAACCAACTTATCAAGCATAACGGACCATACCATTTTACCCAACGCTTTCTTGGACTTCAAGGAAGGTGCACTCCGCCCCTTCTTCTTGTCAAATTAGCCATCGGTAGGTACAACATTTGGCTTTGTAGATCCCAACATTATGGCTCCTATAAAGCTCTTGGATCTCCGATCTGCCATTGTTTTACCAAATTCAGCAATACCACTACCCACACTTAATGATCTCGACTTCTAAAAACTATTTGTGTCATGTGTCATCCGATGACAGAGACCACAAAACCCTAATAATCTTTTATATTCAATCAAGATTCTAGATTCTTTATCTTCTTCAAATTCTAAAACCGAAGAGAAAGTTATTGGTTTTGAACATGGTACCTCCACTAAGACCATACCTTTGTGGACATCAATAGCCTGAACTATACTAATTGATTCAGCCACTATTCTATAAACTTCCTCCACTCGATACTCGAATGGAAGAGTAAACCTCGCCACAGCCTTATAGTATTAGGGTAATCTGCCCCTGTCATGGCCTTCCAAGGGGCGTAGGCGACCATCCAACCATCAAAATTGATGGTGCCGTTTTCCAGAAGCCGTTCTTAATCTCCCTCCTCGTTAAACTCGAACTGAAACCTACCGTTTCCCAAATTAAGACCTCTAACTTTACTGACCAAATTCCAAAATTGGGGCATTCGAAAAAAAAAGGTATGAACATTCTGGTTTTGAGGGTTTAAACATCGTCCCATCAGAACTTTTGATGACCTAGCCAACAAAGTTGTATTATCTATCTTAGGTATTTTGATCATCATACTCTTAATTGGAGACTCATTCCCAACCACCTTATTCTTAGGATTATCCTGTGACATCACTACCCAGAGACTTCCAAGTACTCGGTAATACCAAGTTATAATCGAGATGCTTAAAAACAAAAAACACTTGCGGATACTTTCCCTGATCGTAGTGTGGTTTAATATAGGTTTGAAAAGCAAGATAAGCCCTAAAATATCTTGAAAAATAGAAATTTGAAACCATAAGAGATCTCAACTCCCCAATTTACCCGATCAGTTTTAATTACTAACCATAAAATTATCGTGAAAGATCGAGGACTACTATGTAGTAGATTGTAACAACTTGCCTTAATATTCTGGAAACGTACCTCAAAGATTTGAGACCTGAAAAATAGATCGTGACCTACAACTTCGGTTTCCCGAACCTCATAGAGCACTAGGTTTTCAATTGCTCATTTTGAGACTAGACAAAACCAACTCTCAAATTTCACCTGCCAAAACACAATCCAGTGTTTGATTGACCAAATATAAGATAATGTGATTAAACCATTTAAGGAATCATCCTTACCAAGATTAAAAGGCTTCCTAGGTATCCACAATAGCCCTGTTTAACAAGTAAAACTCGAACACCCCACTGCCATTTGTACACATCTAGTACCCAAATTAATTGTCAGATAAATAAGAAAACCAGCTATCAAAATCTTATAGATTACAGTACTGATAGTGATTAACTCCCACATACAGACCTGTGAACATACCCAAATACTAATGTAAAGTCTTAAAAACCAGTCGACAGTTCTAAGACCACTCCAAACAACGAGAGACACCATAATTGTATTAACCACACAATAGGTTCCACTAAGTGACACCAACTTCATACCTCATAGAGGCCCCAAACCCATACTTTTGAGTTTCCAAATGAAGTATAGACACATGAAAGGTTGACCATCCACCATTGTAGTATTTGATCCCCAATGGTCATTACCTCTCAGAATCATCACGCCAACGCCAACAGGGAAGATAATTTTATCCCTTTTGACGTTATCGTTCATCTGAGTCGCATACTTAACATGCCAAAAAAATCATTTTGCCAAACTCCCAAAATGTAGCCATTTTATCCATCCACATCGCATAGGTATAACCGCATTTTAACAGATTCAACAACAACTTTTAACCAACCCCACAAATCTACACGCCTAACCACGATTGAAAAATGTAAATAATACTTATCTGAAACCTAGAGCCGTCGTCTGCAGTCATGGATCCGCCGAGAAAGAAGCCTCCACCACGCCTGAGAAGAACCCGTCGTAACTTTGGCTAAAAAATCTGCGTAATCCCCACTGACGAGCACTGGAAAAAATGCCAGAGATGTCTCCTCTACACCACCAAGAAACGCCACTCGACCTCTAGAAGCCCTTCACAAATCCCCCCTTCGATTGTCGTCGCCACCGCCTCCTCTAAATCTTACGGAAATGGAACCCTAAATCGATTTAAAGAATCAATCCAAATCTGATTCTAGAAATGTTTCCCCACTCTCGGGACCCGTGAGAACCTCCAAGCAGTTATTCCCGGAAACACCCACGAAAAACCGCCGTCGGAGGATAACCCTCGTCGCCTCGATTATCGCTTCTTCGCTTCGTCCGAATCGAAATAACTTTTTTGTTCCTTCCCATTTAATTTTTTTGTTTTTTGTTTTTTTATAAACTTAAAAAACTAGTTTTTAGGAAACTAACCAAAAACCAACTTTTTGGATTTTAAAAATTATAAAAATTGGTTAACTATTTAAAGTATATATATATATATATATTATAGCTAAAATTATGTTTGCTAATTTGTTTTAGTTATATGAAAAAGTTGTAAATGTTTGATTTTTGTTAAACTGGGCTTGTTTTTATTTGTTTTGCTTTTTGTTAATATTAGCACGGTTCTGGATATAAGGATATTATTACTTAATTTAATCGCAAAAAATATCAGAAATCTAACAAGTAATAAATCTTGAAATTAGCTGGAATAAAGATATCATCTTATATGCCAAGAAACTCGACTTCTATTGCATAGATTATCATTGTCCAATTGTCCACTCAGTCTAATACCAAGTTAGAGCCTTGTTTTGGGAACATGAAGCCTATTTTGGAAGCTCAATTAATCCACAGTTTCGATGCGTTGTATCTACACCGTTCTAAATATACAATTAACCATTGACTTTTAGTTTTGGTCAACATCAACGGCAAAGAAGAGATACATTAACTATATAGTAACGTAAATATTGTTACACGGAAAGCTTATTTTACATTTCTACGTTACTAAATTTCAATACAAGGGAAAAATTATCACTTTCAACATGATAAAATAAAATAATCATAATATATTATATGAAAAAGCATTAGATATGATTTTTTTGTCTTTCTGCGGAAAATTAAGACGTGTTAGAGCATCTATAATAGTAAAAACCTAATCGAATCTCTCACCACTATAATATTATTATTTTTTGACAAAACTTAATTTAAAAAATTCACACTAATTTTGACATCCATTAATATCCATTGGTGAGAGACTCAATAAAATCACCTTCAAATGTTAGAAGACTCTTAAGAGTTTTTAAATAATAAAATATTAATACTTTTTTGTTAAAATTTAACTTTTATTAAAATTTTTGTTTTAAAAATATTATGTTCAGTAAAAACATGATATATGGCAATATGAATTTTTTTTTTAAGAACCATATGTTATTGTTTCTTTTATTTAAGAGTCCTAATACATTCTTTCATTTTCGTAATTTTTTTATTTTTTAAATGTTAAAAACAACTCTTAAGAACCTCCTTTAAAGATAGTCTAAAACTCTTACTAATATAATATTAATAAATTTAAGAAAGAAACAAGTATTAAAAATGAAGAGATGATATCTATATTTTGTTTTGATCGAAGATGACTTCTATATATAAGGAAAGATTATAAATATACATAATGTTTTCGTATTCTTTTAGAATTTTTAAAAATCTCAATTTTTGATGTAATTTAATATTGAAATTATTATAATATAATTTAGACCATTTATTTAGGGATATGTGTTTTATGAGAAAGGAAATTGAAAGGTTCTTATGGGTTCTCAAATAAGAATCGATTCTCACGCATTTTGAATTAATGTTTTTCTTTTGAATTTATTTTAATAGTGAGAACCTTGGTGAAAACCCCCATTGTTGCTGGTCTTACATGTAAATAAGGGGCATAAATTTTTTAACATTGTCCCCCTTTTCCAGAATTTTCAAAATATGTCTTTCGTTACTAGACTAAAATATTCTTCCTTAAAAAATTTACATCTTCATCGACTACCGAAAGAAAAGGTCTTTTGAAGTTTATAAGTTGTTTTAAATAAAATGATAAAGTGTTTATAAAAATTTATAAAGTGTTTATAAAATTTATAAAGAGAATCGAGTCCGAAATCTTCTTATATGATAAATATTATATTGCATAAACTTATATCTTTATGATCTATAGAAAGAGAAGCTCTTTTAACATTGTCAAATTCAAATTTGTAAGATATTTATAATTCTCTCTCTCTATAAAAATTTTATAAGATTTTACAGATAAACTTATAAAATTTTTTGGAGGAAAACTGTTTTTGTAAAAAATCATAAGAAAAAATTTATAGAATTTTTTTGAAGGTTTTTTTGTCATTTTTATTAGTAAATGGTACTTTTATAAAAACAAAATTTTTGAAACAGTTTTACAAAAAATATAAGAAAAATGCTATTTCTTAAAATTCCTATAATTAGTTCAAGACAAAAAATAAAATCTTACGAAACTCGACCACGATTATGGATTCCACTATTTTAATGCCACCTGCAAATTGGATTGGTCAAAATCGTCAACTTTGACTTTGCAACTCTCGAGTGATCTACCTATCTCTCTATTAATAGCATCCAATGACTTCTCTCAATCACTCACAACACAAACTCACCATGAACTCTTCTTCTTCCTTACCTCTCTTTATCTTTACCTTCATTATCTTCCTCCAATTTCTAAATCCCACCGGAGCTGCCACGTGCCATCCTGATGATGAAGACGGTCTTCTAGCTTTCAAAGCCGGTATAACCCGAGACCCGTCGGGTATTCTCAACTCATGGAAAAAAGGAACTCCTTGCTGTTCATGGAACGGTGTTACTTGTCTCACCACTGATCGTGTCTCTGCACTCACCGTCGCTGGACAAGCTGATATTGCCGAAAGTTCTCTCTCCGGTATTCTCTCGCCGTCGCTGGCTAAACTCCAACACCTCGACGGAATTTACTTCACCGATCTCAAAAACATCACTGGACCTTTTCCTCAATCCCTTTTCAAATTACCACGATTGAAATTCGTTTACATTGAGAATAACAGTCTCTCTGGTCCTCTTCCGGTTAACATCGGTTCGCTAAGCCAATTCGAAGCACTCAGTATTGAAGGAAACCGGTTTACCGGTCCAATCCCGAGTTCAATATCTAATTTGACTCGGTTATTTCAGCTCAAGCTCGGAAATAATCTCTTGACCGGAACAATACCGATTGGAATTGCTAATCTCAAGCTCATGTCGTATCTTAACTTGGCCGGTAATCGTCTCTCTGGAACCATACCGGATATTTTCAAATCCATGCCGGAGCTCCGATCGTTAATTCTCTCTCGCAACAAATTCTCCGGTAATCTTCCTCCGTCAATTGCATCTCTCGCACCAATCCTCAGGTTCCTCGAGTTAGGCTACAACAATCTCTCCGGAACAATTCCAGATTATTTATCAAAATTCAAAGCTCTTGACACATTGGATCTCTCAAAAAATCGATTTACTGGAGTCGTACCAAAAAATTTCGCAAATCTAACCAAAATCTTCAATCTCGATCTTTCCCAGAATCTTTTAACCGATCCATTCCCTACCTTATACGTTAAAGGCATTGAATCTCTAGATCTATCTTACAACAAATTTCACCTGAAGACAATTCCAAAATGGGTGACTTCTTCGCCAATCATTTACTCGTTGAAGCTAGCTAAATGTGGTATCAAGATGAGCTTAGACGATTGGAAACCAGCTCAAACATACTACTATGATTACATTGATCTGTCTGAAAACGAAATCACAGGAAGTCCTGAGAGAATCCTTAACCACACAGAGTATCTACTGGAGTTCAAAGCATCAGGTAATAAACTCCGATTTGACTTGGGGAAGTTGAAGTTTGCTAAGACTTTGAAGACATTGGATTTGTCAAGGAATTTGGTATTTGGGAAGGTTCCGGCTACGGTGGCTACATTGAAGACACTGAACGTGAGTCAAAACCATCTTTGTGGAAAGCTTCCGGTGACTAAGTTTCCGGCTACTGCGTTCGCCGGTAATGACTGTCTTTGTGGCTCTCCACTCTCTCCATGTAAAGCTTAAGCGGAAAGATTTAACTTCAAAGATTTAGCTTTAAAATAAAATTTGTATTTCTAATGACAAACAAAAGTAGTTTTAAGATATGAAGAAGCTTCATTACAAAGATGTATTAGTGTTAAACTTCTTTTCATTATTTGGCAACTTCTATTTTGTTGCTACAAAAATAAGGAACTACAATTAGTTACCATTATAAAAGTTACATTTTAAATGTTATTATTATTTCATGAACTTGTTTTTCATATAAAGGTTTAACTAAACTTTTTTAATATTGTTGTAAGAGAATACTTTTGTCAAATGTTTAAAAATCCACTTTTTCATTTTTTTCTTCAGTTTTTTTTTTTTTTTAATTATATTGGACTTCAAATATAAGAATAGATATAAATAAGTTATAACTAAAATCCAATTGATGACAAAAAAAAAGTGTATAGCTCACTTGATTCATGACATTTGATTTTTACAAGGCTGATAAACATGTGATCAAATAAAAAGTTGTCTCAAGTTGAAGGCCTGATAGGCCCATTAAAAAAGCCCATGTTAGAAGATGGAACTATACAAAAGCCCTTAATCTATATGTTCTCATTCGACAGCTCCACAGGTCACCATTTCTCGTCTCTCCGTTCACTCACTGCTTCCGAAGCCCTAGGTGTTTATCTATCGCCGATTCATCACTAAAGGATTCGCTTTTCTTGCTTTTCCCGTTCAACGCATGGCTGAGGAAGATGTTGTCACATTCCCTGTACAGCCTTCTGACCACAAGCGCAAGCTTGATAATCTTGAATCGGAGATTCTCGAGCAGCATCCTGGTTCGATTGATCGTTCTAACGAAGTTTCTGTAGATGATGATGGCTCTAAAACATCTGATTTTTCTCAGGCGAAGCGACCGAAGCTCGACGATGAAGCCTCCGATGGTTTAGGCATATCTGATCCCTTGGCTTGTTCAAATTTGGGAATTTGTGCCGATGCTATTTTTTTTTCCTTTTTTCTTTGGTCGTGTATCTCGAAAAGTTTTCACATTTGATCTTAGTTTCCCTACTATAGAGTATCTATAAATATATTGAGTTACAGAATTAGATTAAATGAACTGTTTGGGCTTTTGAGGAAGCTGATACATGCATTCTCATTAGTTTCTGTTGCGTCATTTTGATGTAGGTATTAGAAATACTTTAGAAAATGGTGTGGAGAGGCCTGAGGATTCCAAAGAAGAAGGAATCACTGCGCAGGAAGAGGAGAACCAAGATGGTAAACCTGTCATTGAGAATGTTAAGGAGCCCATACACGCTGAGGAATCTAAAAATAAGATGGATAATAACGGTAAGTCTGAGGAGCTCATAAACTCTGCGGAATCTGAAAATAAGGTGGATGAAAATGGTAAATATGAAGATAATCAACCAGCTTCTGTTGAGGCTGCAACTTCCCAAGAAGTTTCTGTCGAAGAAAGTAAGGAGGTGAACAGTTGTGGTTCTCAGAAGGAAGCTGAGGACAAGAGTAAAGAATCGAATGATGATATTGCACAGAATGAAGTTCAAAACGATGGTAAAGAAGTCAATAATGATGGCTCTCAGAAGAAAGATGATGATGAAAGTAAAGAAGCAAACGCTGGTGGTTCTCAGAAGGATACTGGTGGTGAGAGTAAGGAAGTAAATGGCAGTGGTTCACATGAAGAGATTGGTGACGAAAGTAAAGAAGCAAATGGTGACAGTATTCACAAGGAGGTTGATGATACCCAGTCAACGAGTCGTAAAATAGATGTCCCTAGTTCGAAGGTGACTTTATATGTACTCCCTTTTGACTCTTGTGTGCGCAAGTTTGGTGATTTTTCAAGTTTTTTCATGTGCTCTTGGCATACTTTACAGGTTGGCACGCTTATTGGTAAAGGTGGTGAGATGGTACGCTATCTTCAGCTTAATTCTGGTGCCAAAATCCAAATTCGGAGGGATGCAGATGCTGATCCAAATTCATCTTTAAGACCGGTGGAGATAATTGGAAATATTGCTTGTATCGAGAAAGCAGAGAAGCTTATCAATGCAGTCATAGCAGAGGTTCTTAAGTTGTCTATAACTGTCTTTGGCATTATTTTAGGTTTCTTTGTAATTAACAATTCCATTTTGTTGTCTGGTCTAAGATTTCGGTACTTTGCTTATTTTTCTGTAATCCCAGGCTGAAGCAGGAGGTGTACCTGCCCTTGCTGCAAGGGGAGTCCCAGAACAGATGGAGATTAAAGTTCCAAATGATAAGGTATTCCCTAAATCTCTCTGGTTGACCATTTTAAAGTGATATTAAACCTTCTTCAATTGATAGGTGGGTGTGATTATTGGCCGAGGTGGAGAGACTATCAAGAACATGCAGACAAAGTCGAGAGCTCGTATTCAGGTGGTTACTTATATGTAGTGTTGAAATTAGTTAGAGTACTGAAAAACTTGTGACAATATTGCATATTCTGAGTATCAACTGAATAAAGTTGTTTTCATATAGTTAATACCACAAAATGAAGGTGATGGATCTAAGGAAAGGACTGTTCGTATTTCCGGTGATAAAAGACAGATTGATATAGCCACTGCGCTTATAAAGGATGTTATGTACCAGGTTTGTCTTCTGATCTCATTCGTCTGAAAGATGTCATTGTTATTAGTTTTTGCAACTATGCAAACTGAAACATTTGAGTGTTTAACTGCTCTATTTTCATCCATCTTTGTGCACGATATGTCTGGTATACTGAAATGCTTGTTAATCATATCTTTCTGGCTTAATTTTTACAAATGCAACTACATAGTAAATGAGGTGATAAATCTATGTTTTCTTGTTTCTGTTATCTGGTTTATTTTATGTAAGTGCTTGCTGTTTGCTAATGTTCTGTTCCATTAATATCTGTATAACTAGCTCATTAACTAAAGGTCCATTGCTTGAATCATTTTTTTTCATTTATACTGATTTACATTAGATTTATGGTTTCGGAGCATAATTACTATAATGGTGGATTTCCTTATTACCTTCCTTCTTTATATGCAAAAGCTCTGCTGTCGTTATTTGAATGTTCTTTGCTCTATGCTGGCTCCCCTGATATAGTTCATAGCTGCAAATTTGTCACCTAAAGGATTACTTGATCCATTATGCTGCAATAAGAAAGATAGCATAAGAAAATGTATACATATAGTAAGAAAGATGCTCATATTCTCCTGTTAAGAAGATTATGCTCCATCCTCGATGTCGCTTGCCATGATATTTAAAGTTAAAGGTGTCGATCTCGAATTGGTGTTGGCTTTAAAAATGCAGATGTGGCTATTACCTTTCAATTGGGGTCAGCATTGCCTTGTTGGTGTACAATAAACATCACCCAGGCCTACGGATGAAGGTATTTGGCATTTGTCATTTACGTTGCAGGTTCTAGTAGTCGGTAAGGCTGCTTTTGTGTTTTTAAAATATTCAAGACCTTAGTGTGAGCATGGATATATTTCAGTACGATTGTGTAAATCTAGCAGCCAGATCTTCACGCCTATGATTATTGCTCTTATCTGATAAACGGATTTGAAGAATTATCTAGAATTCATGTGTGAACCGTCTGAAGTTTGCAATGTGAACAGAACTATTTTTAATATTCTTTCTACTACAAGTGCATGAAAATGCGTTGGGTATGCTCAGATGATCTTGGAATTATTTTAAGGGGAGCCTGGAGACCATTGTGCTTTCTGTATCAGCTCTAATTTCTTATTTTAAGCATTACAGTTTCGAAAAGGCTATGGTATTAAGTTGAGGCCAAGGCTTGAAACAGTTTGAATATTATTAACAGCGGAATTGTATGTATAGTTATCACGTTTGTGGCACATAACAATTGTTATCACGTTCCATGATTCTGAATGTCATCCGCATATGACTTGTTTTGATGAAATTATTTGCTGTCGTGCTATGTTCTTAGTTCTATCCTATTTTTGGATTCCTTTACGAACTGAAAAAATTTCTTGTTATGCCATGGACCGCACCTGTTTTGTTGCAAAATTCGTAAAATGCTTTCTATGTTACTCTTTCTATCAGCTGTGTGAGATGTTATGTCAGCTTTGCTATTTCTAAGGAGGGTTTCATATTTGTATCTTTTGTAGGATGGAAGGCCATCACACTATTCTGGTGGTTTTAACCAGCCTCCTTACCAACCCCGAGGACCAGGTGGTCCACCTCAATGGGGATCACGTGGTCCGCATGGTCCCCACTCGATGCCATACAATTACCATCATGGTGGACCCTACTCGTCTCAGGGCTCACATTTCAGACCTCCCAACTCAGGCGGTTATCCTCCACAACATATGCCTCATAGAAGTGGATATGGTTCCGGTTGGGAGCAAAGACCTCCACATTCTGGTCCATATGATTATTACGGTAGGCAAGGAGCTCAAAACCCAGGCCCTGCCCCCTCCCATGCTCCTCCTTATTCCCAGGCAGGTGCTCAGCATACTTATGGGCAAATGTATGACCAGCCCAACTATGATAATCCTCCTATGCAGCAATCTTATGGAGGATACGGAGGCTCCCAACAGGGATATCCACCAGCAGGTGGTCAGCACCAAATGCAGCAGCCAGTTAGACCTTATGGGGTGCAAGGATCAGCCGAGCAAGGATATGGGCCTTCAAGGCCAGCAGCACCTCCTGGTGATGTGCCTTACCAAGGTCCAACTCCAGCAGCACCATCGTATGGTTCAACTCCAGCACCACCATCCTATGGTTCAACTCCTGTTGCACCATCATATGGTTCAAACATGGCTCCACAACAGCAATATGGTTATGCATCAACTGCGCCTGGTCAGCAAACTTACCCTTCATACAGTTCTGCAGCACCGTCTGACACTTATAATGCTACACAACAACAACCAGCAATTGCCCCAGCTTATGAGCAGCATGGAGTTCAGCCAGCTTCTTCTGTGCAACAAACTTCAGCTGGGTATGGGCAAGTACCCCCAACCAGTGGTTATAATTCGTATCCTTCTACACAGCCGGCTTATGGTAATGCCCCGTCTCAGAGTAATGGAAACTATGGATACAGTGGCTCTCAATATCCTAGCTATGGAGGTGGAAACGCATCAGCATATGCTGCACCTGCTGGCCAACCTACTTATTCCCAGACTGCACCTGTTCAGGCGGGGTATGAGCAATCTACAACTCAATCAGCTGGTTATGCAGGTGCTCCAGGAACAGCACAGTGAATTCGGTTTCCCCCTCAAATCAGTACGGTGCAGACCAGGCTTAGAAGCTCATGTGTATTGCAAGGTTAGTAGACTTGCATTCCTAAATTGCACATTCTGATTGAGACAGCCTCTGTAGTTCCTTAGGACTTTGATGTCTTATTACACTGGATCTAAACTTTCACTTAGATTTTGCACTATGAAAGTACACCTTAATTTCTTCCTCTGTATCTGTACTGCTGCTACTGTTTAAGGTGTTTCTAAGATCTAAGTTATGATCATTTTTACTAGTTCTTGCCTTGAAGATTGACCTCGTCGTACATTTAGCTGTTAACTTCACAAGACTAGGTACAAAGAGTTTTCAACGAACATATTCACTGATCTGTTTCTTATGGTAATATGTATCTTCCCTTAATTGGAATAAATTAGATGTATTTACGAGGTAATCTCATCTGTTCTTCACTGTATGACAAAGAGAAAGCGCCGTATCGGGTCCATGTTACTGATTTAATCGTATTACGATCTACATAAGCATTTGATACATCCAAGACAGTGTACAAAGTTTATTAACATTTGCTCGGTCGATAACTATAAAGTAATATCCAACAATTGAAATGACCAACAAATAAGCAATAATTAATTAGGTTGTGGCCTACAGGCGAATGACCCTAAGAAAGGTCTCATATGCACTCTGTATGCGGTTTCTGTGGTCCTTTCCCTTAGTTGTTTTGAGATAGTGAGCCACTTTGATAAACCCGGCGTGTTGCTCAAACAACACAGACGTTGCATCTTCCTCTTGTAGCTTTAACGATTGTTGTTCTCCAGTAGGTTGTGGCATTGTGTGTGCCCACTGTATCCCCCAGATAGCTAAAGGCCTCATGTAACAAAGTGACCTATAATCATCGTTAGTGTTCCATGCTTCTGGTGTCTGAAACGAGCAACTGCATCCCGAGAATAGTTATAAACTGTACACAATATTTCAACACAAAGAAAAGTGACTCTGAGAAGGCTTTACCCAATACCCCGGTCGGACCAAGCAGCCTCATATATTCCACTTGCTGTCCTAAACCCTTTATCCGCAAGCCCTTCTTGAATCATACAAGCTGCGACTGAGTATGTAGTCCCGGCCCAAACCTCCCTTGATACCATTGTGCTTGTGTCTACTCTTCCATCAGGTAACATCCCGTTCACAGCACCACGTGTCCCTTCTTTCAGTTTCATCACATTGAAGTCGTAGACCGTCTCCAAAGCTTTCTTTATATACTCTTCTTTTGCTATCGGCTTCAATCCACAGGCTCTTGCATACCTATAAATAAAATACGCAGAATCAACACCAGATATACACTTGAAAATCAACTTCTAACCGTAGCATTACTCATGTTCTTTAACACTTACCATTGTCCAGCCAATTGATCAGCCAAGATTGACGAGCTCGAGCCGCTTCTACTGTTATCGTAATTGAAATAAGAACCGTTCCAAAGTTTATCGTAAACGCTTCTTGCTTTCTCATACTTGGCATTGAAGTAGATGGCAGCCCCATTGTCGCCAACTATACGGGCTAATGCTGAACCCGCCTGAAGAGCTGCGACCCAAAGACCACCGCAGTAAGCACTAACTCCTGAGCAAGACCATGCGTCATAAGTCTGATCTGGAAACCCTTCGTTCTCAATCATCCCATCTCCGTCTTTATCGAACTGGTCCAAGTAAGCAATGGCTGTGTAAACCGATGCCCAAACTGATTTTGCAAAGTTTAGGTCTCCGGTTGCAACCACATCTCTGTAAACTTGAAGAACACACTTGGAGTTCAAGTCTTTCCACCTATCCGTGTTAAACAAGTTATAAGCATTTACTTCACACCACGGATCATTCAAACCAATATCGTGAGGCACTGCTCCTAGAACTTTTCTGGTAACGAATTCGCCAGAGCTCATGACCTGTTTCTTGCTGGAATCGTGCATCAGAACTGCAGCGGCAAAATCTCTCTGGATACTAAGCTCGAGTTTTGGAAAAAGCATGAGCAATGCGAAAGAGGAGTAGAAGTGAACGTCATAGGTATTGTACATTAGATATTGAATCCCTTCTAGGTAAAGGAATTGTCCAATGTTTTCTTCATTCTGTTTCAGACTAGATGCGAGCACATTATTTGAGGATAAAGGAGCGTGGATCTGTGAGCAGACTGCATCGATTCTTCCCAGGATGTCTAAGGCTGTGTTGTTCTGTTCTGGCTCAGTATCATCTATGGTTGATATACTCAGAGAGATCTTTCTTCTTCCTATACTATCTAAGCTTTGCTTTGGAGGTAAACCATCTACAGAAAAATAGAGAATTCCGGTTTAACAGATTGAAACTTAGATAAAAATTTGAAGTTTTAGAAGGATCAATGTATGGGTTACCTGTCCAGATGGTTCCTCCTGCGTTGAAATAGTACAGTTCGTTGAAGAGAGTAATTCGATACCTGAACCAAATTCCTGATTACTTTCTTCTGCTCGACTAAATTTGGCAAAGGGAAAAAAAGGGGTTGAAGCAAAAGTTACTTATTACCATTCAGGAAGTGTTGTGTCAGCAAGAATCGGAGCTTGCCACTCTTCAATCTGAGCCTCCCAATCAGTAAAGTCTAATAACAGGCAAAAAAGTAAAACGTAACTTGAGATGATTATCTCTTTAGTGTAAGTTGATTCAAGGACAATAAATGAAATTGTTTGCATACTGAATAGAGCGTCGCGAACCATTGTTACTGCCGCATTTCCTAAACTGCCGTAGAATCTTGTGTATCGTCTACAAGTAGAAGTTTTAAAGTTAAAATCATTATTTGTAATGCTGAAAATGTATATTGGATTGAAATCTAATGGGTCCTCACACCACATACCTGTGATAAGTCTTCTGATCAAATCTAGCCTCAGGACAATCCCAAGAGAGTGAAAACGTGATTGTACGGTCACAGCCCGGTGGAACTTTCACCTTTGCAGCTATGGCTGCTCCAATGGAAGTTCCAGGTTTCGAAGGAGAAGATGCATTGCTGGATAATTTGTCGAAAGATGCGTTCTAAAGAGGTGAAAAGAGAAGCAAAAAGGTTAAAACATTTTATCTTTCTTCTAAGTGATAGGGAACAGTTGAAAAGATTAGCTAAAAATAACACTAACCTTCTTAATTTCATCCCACATATCTCCTGCTGTGATTTTGTTTGGAGTAGTGCCAGAAACAATGAAACAAGGACACGAGGAGACACGAACATCCTCTGTTTCTTTTGCTGCAATTGCATAAGTAACTGGTGGATGTCCATTTGCTGTCCTGTAAGATAAGTTACATAACACTTAAAATAAACGATGTACACAAAATCTTCCAATGATCGAAAGTAAACCTAGCACCAAACCAGTCATAGAGTCAGAGAAAGTTGTTTCTTACTTGTGGTGTAAAGCTACTGCATGAACATCTTTTGCCCTGGAAAATTCCATGGAAAACCAAGATACATGTCAGTAAAA
>JAKUCM010009997.1:0-19692 GCA_023374145.1 Lepidium sativum | reverse complement strand
GAGGAAGTCGAGCTTGAGACTATAAACAAGCGCAGTTGGGAGGCAATCCCCAAGGTATCCTCTGTATATACATTCAATTTTTTCACATATTTTCTTTACATATATTTGCTATTTTACATTTTTACTTGCATTTATTTCGTCTTACATGCACTTGGAAGGTTTTTTGTACTCTTTTAAAGGAAAGTGGGGCCCATATAGGACAAGTGGGGTCGGAACCGACAAGATGGGACAACACTCGACCACGCCTGGTCGAGTGTCCCACTCGAGCATCAGCCATCATTTGGCAGACTGACACTCGACCAAACCTGCTCGAGTGTCAGGCTCGAGCGTCCCGCCTTCATGCCTATTCACATGCCTCTAAAGCCTATAACTGCCAAGCTGAGAAAGGGGAGACATTTACTCTGAAAAATAGGTTAAATCTTTCTTTAATGCAATATCTTTTCCATTTAATTCAAAAGATTTGATTTAATCCAAGTTCAAATTTTGAATTTGAAAAGACTCCCCTTTTGTTTTTCCTCCTCTATAAAAGGAGGAGGGGCCTCTCTCCTTTCATTCACATGAAATACACTCTCTCTCTAACATTTTTCTCTAGTTTTTCTCTCTTTTACAGAAGCAAATCGTCTCTCTTTCTGTTCATCCACTACACTCGATCACCTCAACTCGAGTGTCCAGTTCGAGCGTCAGAACACTTACTCTTTTTCCGAACAACTTTCACCATGACTGACGGCAAATCCAGCAAAGCTAACCTCCTCCGCCTTAGAGCCAAGAATAATGCTCGGTCAAGAAGCAATCCTGCCCAAGGAGAGTCTTCTAGGGCCGCAAACAAACCCGGCAGAAAGGAGAAGAGAAGGTTGGAGGTGCAATCTGAAAATGAGTCGGAAGAAAGAAGAGAATACATGGATGAGGACGAGATGGACCCAGACCTTGTTGCTGAAACACTTCGTGAAGATGGGTATGGCGAAAAATAGGCGGAAGAGGCAAGGGAGATAATCCTTGCCGGAAAAAGAGAAGAAGAGATAAAGGAAATGCACAACTCGGCAAGAGCACTAAACGATCTGCGGAGGATGGATTTCTTAGGGACCCGCTATCCATGCAAGGAGGCGCTGACCGCAATAGGTATAACCAGAGATGTAGATCTCATGTTACAAAATTGTGGGTTGTCCACATTTGTGCAGTATCCGCAGCGAGCATACAAGGAGGAGACTCTCCAGTTTTTGGCGACGGTTCAGATCGTTCTATACGATGCAGAAAACGAGAGTCTCCAAGAAAGTCAAGGTGGCGGTTACATCTTCTTTGCAATTAGAGGAAGGGCCTATCGAATGACTTTCAGAGCACTTAGGGACCTCTTCGAGTTCCCAAAAGCCGAGTCCGAAAATTATGGACCAGATTCCGATAGAACAGAGTTGGATGATGTGTGGCGGTCGATTGCATCAACGAGGAGCATATTCTCGTCCTCCCGATCTAAGGCATCACTGATCCGAAACCCGGCCTTGAGGTTTTTTCGAACAATCCTTGCAAATACATTTTTCTCACGTTTTACTACTGGAACGATAAATCTAGGAGAAATGGAGATGCTGGTGACTGCTCTCAAGGACATTGTTGGTACAAAGGGCGACGGATCCCCGATTATCGTAGATCGAAACAGTGCTGGTTTAACCATCCAATTTGCTAACCAATTGGTCACATACCGTGATTGGGCAAGGGATAATAAAACTGGAGGACGTGATGGAAAGATCACAATTGGCAGACTTGTCACATGCATTCTGGAGAGATGTAATGTGCCAATCGATGAGACAGCATGGGCTGACCCTCGATTCATGAACATCAATCCTTAAGAAGGAGTCAATTCTTGGCTACGACTGAAGTTCGAGGTAAGCTCCTTTACTCTTTCCATCATTTACTTAGACCGAATGCTTTTCTACTCTTGCCAAACAGGGAGTACACGTCGATAAGGATGGGGCAAAACACGGATTATAATCCACCTTTAGAAGCCTTGTACGATCCTAATGGCCCTCAGTAGAGTTCATCTCCAACAAACAGCGATGAAGTGGACCCTGAGGCGTATTGTTTTGAAGAATACACGATGCCACCACGTCAAGGAGAACCAGTTCGAGAAGCACACAAGCACATAAGCTTGTTGCAGAAGATGAACAAATGGTTGATGAAGAAGGTGAAGAAGCTGACAGCAAGCGACGAAGCTAGAAGGCAGGAAAACAAGGATCTAAGTAGAAGAGTGGCGGCTCTAGAAAGAAACAGCGGACCACCACCACCGCCAACTATTCGCCCAAGAAGAGCCTCTGTATCCACGGATCGTGAGAGGCAGCACCAACCCGCACCAGCTAGACACTCCTCTGCAAACCCCGCAGCCTTCTCATATAGAAGACCATTTGATGCAGCTGGGGCAAGCTTGAGCCAGCCGCTCGAGCACCAATCGATCTAGTAATCCGAACACTCGACCAAAACGCTCGAGCAAGCTGAGCTCGAGCGTCAGAGGCACAATGACCACTACATGGAACTCATGCGGAATGTGGCAGGCGACTACTGGAACCACTAGAGAGGTACAAAAACCCCTTCCTTTCATTGTAAATACCATTGCATATTTTTCAATTGACTTGCTTTTACATATTTTTTTTACTTGACTTGCTTTTGCATATTTTTCACTTGACTTGCTGGTCTAGGATCCTCTTTCGGACTTTTATACACACAAGGGACTGTGTGATTTAAGTTTGGGGAAGGGTTCTAGAGGATATTTGACTTTGTTTTCTATGATTCTTAGTTTTTTATTCTTTGCATTTGATCATTTGCATTACATCTAAGGCATAGAAAAACCAAAAATATTTTCTTTAGCATATTTTTAGATTGCATTACATCTAAGGCATAGAAAACCCATAAAAATTTGATAAAAATCAAAAAAGCATAAGTAAAAAACAGAGTGTTCATGTAGCTGCATTGCATTCATATAGGATTGAGTCTAGAGTTTCGGGAATCATCTTGCTAGATAGGTAGACTTGCTAGGTTGATTGGCTAGTAACCATAGCGAACTCTTAGACTTGCGTTTTTTCCCTCTTGAACGCTGATAGGTAGATCATTGACCTTTGAAACCGATACTTAGGTTATGTCTCGAAAAGAACCTAATTTGTTGCCTCATAACCGAATTCTATTTTTTCCAAATTAGGGGCTTGAGATACATTGCATAAGATCCTTCCTTAGGTTCAGCAAGCTAAGTAAAAAGAAAAGCATAAGGTGAATATAAAATCATCCTTCTCAACTCAGCTCAAAATATATGGTCTAAGATGAACGGGGATTATGCGTAAACTCGTACCTTCTTGTGTTCATCAATAAAACAATTTTGATATCGCCTAAAATGAACCGAGACTGTGCGTAAACCCGTACTTTTTCGCGTCTCATTGATAAAGCTAATACATCGATGCCTAATGTGAACCGGGACTGTGCGTAAACCCGTACTTTTTCGTACTTCATTGATAAAGCTAAAGCCAATAAAAACGAGTAGGAGTTGAGAAGTGATAGAAAATGCTTAAACCATAGTGACTAGCTGAATTTGAGGAAGTTGAATCCCAAGGTCTTTGATCAATAGCCCCTCTTGCGGACTGCACTTGAAAGAAATAGGTTTCGAATCTGAGTTTCTTAAGAGTCCAACTAAGTGTTAGGGAATATTCGGTTTTTATGCTAAGCCTTGATGAAAGTAAATTGTGGTTCTTGCAAAAGAATGAGGTTTCACTTGTGGATTACGGTTTTTCAGTTTGGCAAGTCGTTTGTTTAAGTAAGATGTTCCCATTGTCAGCAACTTCTCTTCCTTCTTAGTTCGATGCATATTTGCTTGAGGGCAAGCAAATACTAAGTTTGGGGGAGTTGATGTGTCTGCATTTTTCCACATTTTAGGACCATTATTTAGCATGTTTTGCATTCATACTTACATTGTTATCATTGTTTTAGGTTCTTTTTAGCATAATTTGCATTATTAGTGTTGGGCATTGCATACATTCATAAAAGGGATTTTTAGGTACTTTTTGGAGTTTATCACGGAGTATTCCGGATTACAAGAAGACCAATGAGGAATCGTCTGGCCTAAGGTTGAAGTTCAGAATGCGAACTAGAAGATTTGGCACTCGAGTCTCTGACACTCGAGCATGACACTCGACCATCACTTGGTCGAGTGA
This sequence comes from Lepidium sativum, assembly GCA_023374145.1. NCBI lineage: Eukaryota > Viridiplantae > Streptophyta > Magnoliopsida > Brassicales > Brassicaceae > Lepidium > Lepidium sativum. The sequence continues at coordinate 15,514 of JAKUCM010009997.1, read as the reverse complement.
ATTTGCGGACCAGAACTAAGACTTTGGACGAAGATTGACTTCTTGGGCTTCTCTGCGAAAAAGGCCCATCAAGACCCATTTGTGCAAGCCCAACAACTATTTTAGGCTTTTTCTATTTGCTTTCTTAAGGAAATTTCCTTTTCACTTTTTAAAGGAATTTCCCATTTTTCTTTCTAAGGAATTTTCCCTTTTTCTCTTTAAGTATTTTTCTTTTTTCTTTAAGATCTTTTGATCTATAAATTGTACTAGAATTTCAAGTTTTAATATACAATCTTTTCTAGCAAATTTCGAGTTCTATCTTTACAAAGCAATTTACGATTTTTAGTCTTAAGTTTATGCAATTAATTTTCGATTTTAAGTCTATATTTTACTTCATGAATTCTGAGTAAGTTAGTCTAGGGTTCTTGAGGAAAGGGTGAGATTAGGGGAAAACTTAGGGATTTCCAGATTTGTTTATGTTTAATTAAGGTCTTAGATCTCTTTAATTTAAGTGTTCTTAATGCTTGTTTCTTTCTGACCAATTGAATTCGATCTCTTGGTGAATCCCCCCCGAGAGGCGTTTGGGGAATCACTTGAACATGCTTAAGTTAAGATAGCATCTTCCTAGCTCAAGAGATTGATTGTCTAGGATGTTATTAGGCTTTGTAAGGTCCATACTTAAAGCCTCTTGAATTTCCAATCGTTGGGCGAGAGTCAAGTCAGGTTGTCTTTTAGGAGAGGTCCCATTGCGCGAGAGCGAATGTGATTACTTTGTGATTCCTTGCTTAGAGGTCATCTAAATAGGTTGATAGATAAGTCTGGAACCCCTAGGAATACCCTAATCATTGATCCTAAACCTCGAGAACCCGTTTTCCCTCTATTGAATTTTCGTGATTTTAATACTCTGCTTTTAGGTTGAGATTTTGTGTTGCACTTCATTATTAGTTTTACTATCACTTTATTTTTAATGCTCTAATTTCATGTTTCGCATTCTGTTTTAAGATTTCGTTGTCACCTAGGATAGGTTACCACTCACTAAACCGAATCTGGCTTAGATTAGGATAAGTAGATTACATCTTGATTGCTAGTTACTCTCCCAGTGGATTGACACCATACTGTACTGCAATTGATTAGATAGACAGTTTGGTATTTGAGAAAACACCATGAAAACGTCTTTATCACTGCTCACAATTACCTTCTTTGTCTCTGGATTGTATAACGTATAAGCCTTTGATTCTTTGCTGACACCGAACAGCACACATCTCGTCTAACTTAATTATTTTCTCGTAAGGAACAAGAGCATAGGGTACATATCCGAACACTCGCAGGTGCTCCACTAACGGTTTATGTTGACTCCACATCTCTTCTAGAGTCACCTCTCCGAGTATCTTAGAAGGGCTTCTGTTAAGTACGTGCACCGCATACTGTACTACTTCAGGCCAGAATCTCCGAGGAACAGACATGTTTAGCAACATGCACTTAGTCATGTTCATCATGCTTCTATTCTTCCTCTCTGCAATCCCATTCTGCTAAGGAGTACATGCGGCTGTAAGTTGTCGTTTGATCCCCTCCTCCTTGCAGTATTCTTGAAATGCTGTGGAATTGAATTCTCCACCTCGGTCTGACCTCAAACACACCAGTCTTACTCCCAGTTCCCTTTTTGCAACTGCTTTAAATTCTTTGAAGCATCTCAGAGCCTCTGACTTCTCTGATAAAAGGTAAGTCCAACATTTTCTGCTGAAATCATCTATGAAGTTTATGATGTACCTTTTTTCACTCTCAGATGTAGGCGCTATTGGACCACAAATGTCTGTGTGAACCAATTCAAGTCCACAGCTTGCTCTCCAAGGACTCTTCTTTGGAATCTTTTCTCTTATCTGCTTTCCCTTCATGCATATGTCGCAGAGCTCCCCTTCTTCATTCTTTGACAGTTTTGGTAATCCAATCACCATTTTCTTTTCTCAAAAGGTATGCATTCCTCCTTGGCTTAGAGGACCGAACCTTCTGTGCCAGAGAGTGTCATTATTCTCTGAGGATACTTGCAGATAGTTACCTTCGACTCCTTCTTTATCTTTAACTGTGGCAAGAATGACGAACATCCTGTTCTTTGTCATCGTTGAGATCATCATCAATCTTCTCTGCTTCTTATGCCAGATCTCATATACGTCCTCTTCAATGATGATTCTCAGCTCTTTTGCTGTAGTTGTCCCACACTTAGAAGGTTGTTTTTGAGCTCCGGGACATAGTATACTGCAGTGATTACTTGGATCGTCTCATTGATCATGAGTCGCAAGTTTCCTTTGCCTTCTACTCTCATCTTTTTGTTGTCTCCAGGTTTGACGTTCTGTTTGTATGTTGGATCGAAATCTACGAACCATTCCTTAGTGTCGCACATATGATTTGAACACCCTGAATCCAAGAACCATACTTGCTTCTGTTCTTCATGTTCGTCATCAATATGAGCCATGAGTAGCACCTCCTCTTCAGTCTCGACATAATGAGCATTCTCTCTGTCCTACTCTGGGCACTCATTCTTGAAGTGCCCCATCTTTCGTCACTTGAAACATTCTATTGTTTCCTTATTAATGTTGCCTCTTCCACGACCTTGATAACCACCTCTGCCTCTACCTCTATTGTTGTTTCCTCCATGGCCTTTTCTAGCAGATGAGTTCCATCTTCCTTCTACCTTCAGTGCGTGTGCATCATCACCATGTCTCGTCAGTTTCTGCTCGTGAACTAACAGAGTACTCTGCAATTCGTCAACAGAGAGTCCTGTGATGTCGTTGGATTCTTCTATGGAACACACCACGTAAGTGAACTTTTCAACCAAAGTTCTCAGAATCTTCTCGACAATCTTTGAATTCAGCATATTTTCTCATGTCATTGGCCACCACCATCACCCTTGAGAAGTACTTTGTGATTGTGTCTTCATCCTTCATCTCTAGGATTTCAAGCTCTCTTCTCAATCATTGCAGCTGTGCGCTCTGCACCTTCTTATTTCCTTGAAACTTTGTCTTCATAGACTCCCAAATGTCTTTGGCCGTGTCCTTCTTTGCGATTATCTTCAGAATTACCTTGTCAATGGAGGCAAAAAGGTAGTTCTTTGCCTTGAGATCCTTGAGCTTACTCTCTGCAAGCTCTGTCCTTTGTGGCCCTGTCAATATCACATTTCTTTCAGGTAGCACAATACCAGTCTCAGTAAGCTCCCACCATTCCTTGGACCTTAGCAGATTTTCCATGAGCATTGCCCAATGCTCATAGTCTCCATCGAATTTCGGAATGCTCAAACCATTTTTCTCACTCATGATTCTTGAATTTTTGCTCTGATACCACTTGTTATCCAGAGAAGTATTACAGTGAAAGACTTTCTGAATTCCTACTTTATTACTCTTTCTTACGATCTCTTATATAGATCTAAACCCACTTACAACTCAAAGTACCATACTCCTAAACTTTCTCAACTAACTACTCTGACTCCTAACTTCATGGAAAACTAAACAAACTACTAGTGAATCAAAAGACTGAGTCATATGACTCTTATTTCAACGACACACAACACAAACAACGATACACGACACAGACTTAGACAACTAATGTCTTCACTTCTTCGTACTCATTTTCATATACTATACTGATGAATCGTACATTATATAAAAATTCTATAATATATGGTGTCGCCGTGTAGTTTTCCTTTTATTTGTTTTAAGGTTATTTTTGTTATACTTTCCCTGAAATAGTTATACATGAGGTTTTACTAGTATTGCTATAATTTTAATTATATTTTCATTAGGTACAAATATTATATAAACAATTATTATTAATATATTAATTGTTTAACTAAGCTACAATTTGTTTAAATTTTTATGTATAATAATAGAGTGGATTTAAAACTAGTTGAAAATGACCGAGAACAGGTGGCTCAGTAGACAAAAAAAAAAAAAAAAACTAGTTGAAAAAGAGCAAGCTCAAGCGGCGTGGGGATTAATTAGACTAACTAATAAATCAAATCTTTAATTATCCAAAACCAATTTCCACACAGATACTGTTTTCTTGTTTTCTCTCGCAGCTTCGTCGCCATAGATCTCTCTCATCAAAATCATCTGAGGAAGGAGGACGATGAGCAGTGAAACGACGTCGTCGAAGAAGAAACATGGTTTGGGGTGGATCGAGTGGACCAGAGGATGGATTTGCATCTTTCACGAGTTTCTTTTCCAGAGATTCATGGCTTCTCATTTGCCAAATCCACTTCCTCTTCCTCCTCTCAATCATCTCACCTGCATTGTCACTGGCTCCACCAGTGGTATTGGCCGCGAAACCGCCAGGTTTGTTTTCGCTTTAGTCTCATGTTTAAGAAATTGGGAACAAGAGTAGCTTGTTTTTGCTTATTTGTGCAAATTTTGACTCGTTGTTGTGTGAATTTGAAGGCAGCTTGCAGAAGCTGGAGCACATGTTATTATGTCGGTGAGGAATACAAAAGTAGCTCATGAGTTGATTCAACAATGGCAGAACGATTGGTCTGGTAAAGGCCTTCCCCTTAATCTCGAGGTAAAAATCTTATCTCATCATCACTTTGAAGCATCACATCTTCCTTTAGTATGTGTTTGCTTGGACTAGATTAATGTGTAATTCACAAGTTTTCTAACAGCCTAATCGCTGATGATGAGATATACTCTGTTTCTCTTTACTGAAGGCCATGGAACTTGATCTTCTCTCTCTGGATTCTGTTGTCAAATTTAGCAATCTATGGAACGCACGGTTATGCCCTTTGCATGTTTTGATTAACAATGCCGGAATATTTGCCATGGGAGGTTGGTTTTATTGCATTTAAGCTGTCAAACTCTGAGCTTTTCCCCTTTATTTGCGAGTTTAATGTTCTGCAAATTTAGAGTTATAGTATCTGAATCTTAAAGCCATACTTTTGCATCATTCATAAAGCCTAATGGATCCAATTAGCGAAATTTGCATCTATATTTAGTAATTCTTCAAGGTGTTTTCCTTGTTTATGTTCATTTTAACTCTCTCAAGTGTATGTTTTCTAATACAAGAGCTTCAGATTGCTAGTTTTCTGCATCACATGTTAGAAGAATCCAAATAAGTTGCTTCCAACTTTGATTTGTGCAGAGGAACAGAAGTTCTCAAAGGATGGATATGAGCATCACTTGCAAGTGAACCATTTAGCTCCAGCCTTGCTTTCACTACTCCTTCTGCCCTCGCTAACCCGAGGCTCCCCTAGCCGAATCATTAATGTAAATTCAGTAGTAAGTATCATCATCACTGGAACTGCCTACTGCATCTTTTCATCTTTTGTAGTAATGTTAAAAAAATTGGAATTTTTTGGTATACAGAATCTAAACAAGCAAATTAACCGTATATATACTGGGTTACTTCAATGCTTTTCTCTGTGAAATTCTGCTGCGTCTCTGCCTTTCTGTTGAATTTAGATATCAACAACAATGTTATATTCGTCTGAGACTATTGCCATCTCACTCATGATCATTGTTTGTTGGCTTTTCTCTTCCGTTAGATGCACTATATAGGTTTTGTTGACCCAGATGATATGAATGTTGTTTCTGGTAGACGAAAGTATACAAGCCTAGTTGGATATTCGGGCAGCAAGCTTGCACAGGTGAAAACTTACATTAAACATTAATAGGAACTTTATTGCTTTGTTCTTAATCTCAGAAGCTAATGGATACACTTTTATCTGATCAGGTTATGTTTAGCAATGTTCTTATGAAAAGACTGCCTCTAGAAAGTCACATGAACGTTGTTTGTTTATCCCCCGGGATTGTCCTAACAAATGTTGTGAGTATTACTTTTAAGTCTCCCTCTGTTGCTCATTCCGTAGAACTTATATCACATCAAATCATTCTGACATGACATCTACTTATGTAGGCGAGGGATCTGCCGAAACATGTTCAAGTTCAATACGCGTTAATACCTTATTTCATCTTTTCGCCTCAAGAAGGTTGTAGAAGCTCACTTTTCTCAGCAACAGATGCACAGATTCAAGAACATTTTGAAAAGCTAAAAACCAACAGTGAGTCCAGTTGCACATTCATATCTCAAGATTGCAAGCACACAAAGCCATCAGAAGAAGCTCAAAATGTAGAAACAGCGAACATAGTGTGGGAAAAGACGATGGAGATGATCGGTCTTCCTCTTGATGCATTGGAAAGGCTTATAAAAGGAGAAGAGGTCCAATGCCGTTACGGGTCTCATCAAGAATAAGTCTTTCTCACCAAGTCTACTCCAAGTTAGTAGTTTTAAAAACTCTTATTTCTCCATTTTATACTTGTTAGAAACTTCTAAAACCTGACCTCAAAGCTGCATTACACTAAACTATACAGCCTAAAAGATGAAAAATGAGTCTTAGGGAACATAGCTTTTTCTCAGCAATGTGTTTTTTTTTACAGAAAGGACTCTTTGTTGGTTTCAATTTTAGGGTTTGATTGTTCTTAGATAAACGTCTTCTTCCGTACTTTTGATTGTTCTTAGTGCATTTGTTTTTTTTGTTGTTGTAATTTTCCCGTGTTATGCAAAAATAGAATACATTGTCTCACGAACATATAAAAATGAAGATGTGAAGATACAAGTTTTACTGAAGGCCATGGAACTTGATCAATGGTGTGTGAGACTTCTAGACTCTTACGTCAATACAATCAGCATTAACTATTAACAATAGTTTAATTCAGACTTTAAAAATTCAAAGGCACATAATATATGTAGTAATATTGAAGACTATGAAAGGAACTATGTAACGGCCAGATAAATTATTATAATAACGACAGGGACTAAGTACTTATACCACCAATCACGAGGTTGTCACAGGCTTTAACTAATCAAAATGCTTCTCATGTTCTTACGTTTGAACGCAATAATCAATATATGTATAATCCTTTTTAATTTAATCCGGAGCAGAGAAGAAGAAGATATGAGGGTGAAGAAGACAAATAAGAAGAGTGGTTTAAGGTGGATTGATTGGATTAGAGGATGGATTAATGTTTTGCTAGAGATTTTTCTGCAGAGAATAATGGCTTCTCACTTGCACAATCCATTTCCTCTTCCTCATTTAAACCACTTAACCTGCATTGTCACTGGCTCCACTAGTGGCATTGGCTCCGAAACCGCTAGGTCCCAAAATCAGAACCAAAAAAAACTTTCCTTTAGCTTCTCATGTTGTTTTTGATTTTTAGATTTTGTGTAAAGGAAGTGATAATATAATGCAGGCAGCTTGGAGAGTGATGAGCCCCGACTCAATGGACCGAATGCGGACAGAGAGATTACCGAAGGACCCAACCGCGGAACACCAAGTTCAGTCTGTGCCCCGACTATTGACCCAGGGATCACAACCAGGTCGAAGACGGCTGCTCAAAAGACGCAAGCCAAGTGCAATCTGTTCGTGACCGAGTTCCTGAAGTCGCATGATCTCCGATCATGCGACCAGTTCAACCGCAACCCGATGGAGGTTATCCGATCGGTCTTCACCATCTCAAGGTGAAGACCCTAAGTCGTTAAGGCAGCTGGGTACTCTTTTCCCTCACCTTGGTTTTGTCCCAAGTGGTTTCCCAAGTGAGGTTTTAATGAGGCCGGGCACTTAGCGCATGGGCGCGCAACTTCCCTTGCCGCGTCCATCCTATCTTTATAGCCGTTATGTTTTTGTAGCCGTTATGCTTTGTACGGACCTTTTAGCCGCGCCTTCTTTTTAGCCCACGTGTCTAGGGCTTCCGCTCTTTTATGTTTACCTATTTAAAGGACCCTTGTGTATTGTTTTGAGGTTAGCCTCTTTTGAATGAAAAATTGTTTCAACCCCTCGCTGCGTGAGACTCCCATCGAAAGCCTTAGCCGCCGTTGAACCGGGTTCACCTCGGCTAAGTTGACCGTATCGTGAGGCGAGTCATTCCTCACGTGTCGTCACTCAATCCCTCTTAGCTCGTTTCCCTCTGTTTCCCTCGAATCCCTCTATTGAGACCCTCAGATCTAAGTCCGAGAATCTCTTCCTTGTACCGCAACTTTTTCCCTTTCTCTTTTCCGACTTATCCTTACCATTTCCTCCCACAAATGGCTAAGCCCAGGATCCCTCCGTGACCCGTGACGCATCAGAGAGGCTGGTGCTCAAGTAGTTATGGCTGTGAGGAATATAAAAGCAGCTCATGAGCTAATTCAACAATGGCAGACCAAGTTAATATTCAGGTAAAACTTTGATTGATATTTAAATCACCTTTACCTTTTACTTTCAATTCAATTTATTATGGTTTTAGAAAAATACTCTTTCCCAATCACGAATATAGAGTAATTTCCTTAAACATTGTCAAATCAGAACAAATGTGACAAGTAACACCGCTGTCAGTTATCCAAGCATCACTAGGAAGAATGAAATATAAAGAGGTTATATAATGATCTTTAAAATTAAGAGTGTTGTTAATAAAATGAAGATTTTGTGTAATTGAAACACTTGAGATAATACCCGATGTAGACTGAACAACCATGACTCCTTTCTTAGTAATCCTTGCAGTCCGCTGAAGAGATGGTGGCTCTGAAACTCGAGCACATGCATTAAGTTGATTAACTGGACTTGCTCTTGATTGAAGTTACTTAAATCAAGGTTCATAGTATTTGTCTAGAGATAACAGGTTTCATAACTGCATTTGGTGTATGTGCTGACTGAGAATGAGATTGTTGAGAAGCTTGTGGAGCTTAAGGACCAACATTATTACCAAAATACCCGGGTGCTTGAGACTGAGAGGTAGAATTGCTACCATGAAGAAGATGAACAAACGGATAACCATATAACTTGTAACATTTTTAATAGTGTGACCAAGCTTTCCACAATGAGTACAATATGGTCGTTGTTGAGAGCTAGAACAATATTTGTTGTGTACTACAACATAAACCATATTGTTATTCTGTCCTGACTAGCTTCCACAATCCATGTCCTTCATGCTATACTGATTGGAGGTCCTATACTTTGAAAAGCAACATTTTCAAGTTGAGATGAAGGTCTAATACAGTTTTGTTTTTCATCTTGTGTGACTAAGTTGAACACATCTTCAATATGTAGAATATGCTTGAACATAAGAATATGTCTCCGACTTGGTTCAAAAACCTCATTGAGTCCCATTAAGAATTTGGTAACTCTACTTCTCTGCTGTAACTTTTCACATAACAAAGAAGTATTACATTCACAATTACCACAAGTACAAATAGGAAGCTCGACATAGTTTTTATATTCTTCCCACAAAGTCAGTAGTTATGTGTAATACGTGCTAACATCCATAGATACATGTTGAATAGACCTCAAACGTTGTTCTATTTCATAGACTCTAGACGCATCATCTTGCTTGAACCTAGCAAACATATTCTTCCAAATAGCGTCAGTAGTAGACATAAAGAGAAGAGACTGACCTATCTTCTTTGATATTGAGTTCATTAACTAGGTTACAACCATATCATTGCAGCATGACCAGGAACCAACACCACGATAATTAGACGGAGGCTTCAGAATCGTTCCGTCGATGAAACCAAGTTTGTTTATGACATTCAGAGCCATTTGCACGGACCTTTGCCAAGAATGAAACTATGAGCCTAGAGATAGTCGACTTGAGACTAGAATTAAACCTGCATGATCAGAAGCATGAAGAAAAATGGATTCTCATACTGATCAGTTGAAGTTTGATCAAGATTTGGATTCACTACTCGATTTCCAATATTTGAGCTCATTTTAAGGAGATAATCTCAAGAGTAAACAATCGGTCCAATTGATGTGAAAGAATAAGAAGATTGACCAAATATAGGTCAAAGAAATTGAGAACTAACAGACAAAAAAAGAAAGGAAATGTGAAGCAGTGAGCTTCAATTGGATCGAAATCTCGAAGAATAGCCGAGGCATTGAAGCGCTTGAAACTATCCAAACGAATAAGATGAAGATTCAAAGTAAAGAACAAAAAAAACAGTAAACGAAAATGGCAGAAAACTTTCTCTTATATTATATACATTTAAAGTACGTTCAAAATTTATATGTTCTTACGATCAGGACTTCTTAACAAAGGAATGTAAATTAGAAAACTTGGTTGGCTTGTTTGGTTATTTTAATAGGAGCACAAAAAAGATGGATATGATCATCACTTGCAAGTAAACCATTTAGCTCCATCTCTTCTTTCACTACTTCTTTTGCCCTCAATAATCCGAGCTTCCAGAAGTCGAATTGTGAATGTAAATTCTGTTGTAAGTATCAAGATTGCAAACACACAAAGCCATCATAAGAAGCTGAAAAGGTAGAAATAGCGAACATAGTGTGGTAAAAGACGATGGAGTTGATTGGTGTTCCTCATGATGCATTGGAGAGGCTTATAGAAGGAGAAGAGATCGAGTGTCGTTACGGGACTCATTGAAAATAAGTCATTCCCACAAGTCTACTAGAAGTTGGTAGTTTCCTTTTAAAACCTCTCAATTCTTTTCTCTTTTATATACTTGTTAGAAGCTACGAGGACTTGACTTCAAAGCTGCATTTCGTATTTATTACACTACACACAGAGTCTAAAAGATGAAGAATGACTCTTAGGAATATAGCTTTCCACTTTTTTCCCAGCGATGTATGTTTTTTATAGAAAAGAGTCAAAAATGTTGATATGGTTTCTCTATTCCTCGAGAGTGATAAAGCAAACTCTTCTCTTCAACCCAGATGCCGTCATCTCCAGCTTCGGCTTCCTCCTCCATTCCAATGTCAAAGCAAAAAAAAATCTTCGCGAAAAATCCTCTGCCTTTACCCAAAACCTTTGTATCTTCGACGATGGAGCCTGGGGCCTCTGCAACCTCCGATCCACTCCTCTCGGTCCCCGAAACAGCCCCTCTTGCTCTTGCCAACATATCTGGTTCTCTAGAAGCAAATCGACACCTAGTTGTCTCTGAAACCTCCAATAGGGTTTCAAATCCTCCTCATTCGCCTCCCGCGAACCCGACATGGCGGGACGTCCTCCTTGGTTCCTCTGGCACTCTGAAAAAGTATGGGACTCCATTCACTTTGGATCCTAGTAAACTCAGTGTAAAACTCCCGTCAAATGTTATCCAAAAGAACCAACATCGATGGAAGGACTTTATCCTTGGCCAATTCACCGGAAAAAGCCTCAGCCTCCCAAATCTCATGAAAATTCTCCCGTAAGAAAGAATATGACTAGAAGACGGAAGGAAGCTGCAAAGAAGATTGCTCAGTCACTACCCAAGTCAGAGCATGAGGCACCTCCACCAAAAGAAAATGTTCTAGCAGTGGATGCTTTGGTGGTTGACCTAGCCTTTGCAAAATCGTAAAACAAAAGGACCTCCCAAAGCAGGAAAAAAGACTCAAGAAAGCAGTAACCCGTGAAGCCTCATCCTATTCGGACTCGGAGTTCCTAGAGGAATCCTCTTCTTCGGATCATATCTTTGGAGAATACGATAATACTCCAGAATCTCCTCGTCTCCTGAAACTTCTGTCCAAAAAACAGGAGAAGACACGAACGTGTTTCCTACTAGAAAGAAAACACCCGCAAATCCAAAAAACTCTCCTAATGATTGAGTGCTTCTGCTGGAACATTAGGGGTCTAAATAGCACTTTAAAGAGGCGTAATCTAAGGTTATGGCTACGGCAGATGATGCCGTTTTTTAGTAGTCTATTAGAACTTTGGGTAAAAGAGCATAATGCTCCAAGGATAATTCACAACTCGTTCCATGGATGGAACTTCACTAACAACTATGAGTTCTCGCAGCTAGGCCGTATATGGGTACTTTGGAATCCTTCAATCTCCCTTACAGTCCACTCCAAGTCTTCACAGATGATCACTTGCATTATCAAGCTACCTCACTTACCAAATGAAATAGTAGTTTCCTTTGTTTATGCCAAAAACATAAGGTAGGATCGTACCCAACTTTGGACTCAGATTTTACAGCTTTCTTGTGACTACCATAAGCGCTAAGGCATGGATAATGTTAGGAGATTTTAATCAGACCCTTAACCCTCTTGTTTATGCTGTAGGATTTATCATTTCGTGGCTCCCAATACACTTGGTGGAATAAGCAGGATATGAACCCAATCGCCAAGAAACTTGATACAGTTCTTGTAAACGATAATTGAATGATGCATTTTCCTCTCTCTTTCACCACTTATAATGAGTTGCGATGCTCAGATCATTGCACTATGAGTGTGTTATAGCAAATTGAAGAGCATACGTGGCAAGAAAAGTCGTTACATGGAGTCGTTACAACGGTAACAACAGAAAACGAAAACAAAAATGAATATATTCGAAACTCAACAATTGTAACACACACAGAAAAATGGTGTAACAGAATTCTAATCTCTCTTTGTAAAACTCTCAGCTTGTCAATGCTCTAGAGTAGTTTCTTCTTGTAAACTCTTGGCTTGGTAAGTACAATTCTTTGTAGAATCTACATTGAATTGAGTTGCAGAATATAGCATATTGTTTTGCTGTATTAAAGGTATCAGAGCTTCCAATCGAACCTCGGAAGCAATGGCGGAGACACGATCGCAATCTTTGATTAAGAATGCGGCAGCTCGTGAGCTCGATGGCTCAGTTTCGACTCGGTTTGATGCATTGGAAAAAGCTATTGAGTTGCAGGGGGAATGCAATGCAAGAACTGAGGAGAGTGTTCGTGAGCTGATTGAAACGTTCAAGCTCATGACGAACAACAATCCGATGAACATGGCGCCATCTGAACATCAATCGAATGATCTCTATCGGCGTGCTAGGTCTGGTAACAACTCTAATTACGCCGGAATGACGAGGTTAGCGAAGGTAGATTTCCCGCGATTCAATGGCGACAATGTTAAGGGGTGGTTGTTCAAGGTGGAGGAATTTTTCGGTATTGATAACACACCGATGGATTTGAGAGTGCGGTTAGTATCGATCCACTTTGATGGTGAAGCATCAGCTTGGCATCAGGCGTTAGTCCAATCGGAAGTAGATGCACGCGTGATTGAAGATTGGGAACAGTATAAGGTACTGGTGCAAGAAAGATTTGAGGAATTACTCGATGATCCAATTGCGGACTTGAAAAAATTGCAGGAAACCTTTGGTATCAGGGATTATCATGCCAAATTCGAGCTTATTCGCACTAAGGTGAAGTTAAGCGAGAGTTATTTGGTGAGTGCGTATTTAGCAGGGCTGAATATTGATACGCAGATGCATATAAGAATGTTTCAACCGAAATCAGTGAGAGAATGTTTGTTGTTGGGAAGATTATACGAAAAAGCTCATCCTCGCAAGACTATTACCCATAATTGGTCTCAAGGGAAAATGATGGTAGGTTCTAGCACGGCTAAGGGGCTTCTTCCTAGTCCCAAACCCTCTGAGCAACGTAAGATGAGCTATGATGAACATGAGAAACCGACTGAGGTAAAAAGAACACACCGTCGACCTTTCCTTACTAATGAAGAGATGAGTGCTAGAAGAGCCAAAGGACTCTATTATTACTGCGACGAAAAGTACACTCCGGGACATTATCTCAAGCACAAGAAAACACAATTGTATTTGATGGAAGCAGAGGAGAGTGATGAGTTCTTTGAAGTGGAAGAGGAACCTCAAACTGTGTTGGCAGACGAGGGAGGACTTGCTCAAATTTCTGCTAATGCTATTGCGGGTGTTACTGAGAGGTATAAAACGATGAAGGTTAGAGGATTATATGGGAAACGAGTTCTGTATGTTCTCATTGATTCAGGTTCAACCCATAACTATTTGGATCCAGGAGTTGCAGCTAAACTGGGGTGTAAAATACTTCCTCCAAAGATGACTCGTGTCACGGTAGCTGATGGTGGAAAGCTAAGGGTTCAGGGAAGGGTTGATGAATTTAAATGGAAGTTTCAGAATGCTTCTTTCTGTCAGGATATTATGCTACTGCCATTAGGTAACTGCGACATGGTTTTAGGAGTGCAATGGTTGTCTACTTTGGGACCCATTACTTCGGATTTTTTGGAGTTGACAATGCAGTTTAAATGGGACAATAAGAGGGTTGTACTTCACGGCCTTAAAGAGGGTGCTTTGAGAGAAGTAGCTTCAGTTGATATGAATAAACTGTTGCAGGAACAAGCTCAGATATCCATGATTTATTTTCAACATACTGTGGAAACTAGTGGACCATCTGCAGCTTCTATTGAAAATGCTGAATCAGATAGGAAAGATATTCACATTAATTCTCTGTTGGACGAGTTTAAATCCATCTTTGAGGAGCCTGACACGCTACCTCCTTACAGAGGTGAACACGATCATCGCATTCCATTGGTGGCAGGATCGAACCCTGTGAATCAACGCCCTTATAGGTACGCTGTATACCAGAAGAATGAGATTGACAAGCTGGTACAAAGCTTGCTTGATGCAGGTACAATACAAACAAGTTCCAGCTCATATGCATCACCCGTGGTGTTAGGGAAGAAAAAGGATGGAAATTGGAGGTTGTGTGTTGATTACAGGAACTTGAATAACATGACGGTGAAAGACAGATTTCCTATTCCACTGATCGAGGACCTTATGGACGAGTTGGGAGGATCACAAATCTATTCAAAGATCGACTTGAGAGCTGGTTATCATCAAGTAAGGATGGATCCAAATGATGTTCACAAGACTGCTTTTAAAACTCACAATGGTCACTATGAATATCTAGTGATGCCTTTTGGACTAACCAATGCCCCGGCAACATTTCAATATTTGATGAATTCTGTATTCAAGGCTTTCCTCAGGAAGTTTGTGCTCATATTTTTCGACGATATCTTGGTATATAGTGAATCTTTCACAGCACATCTTGATCACCTTAAGCAAGTATTTGCTGTAATGAAGAAGAACAACCTTTTTGCACAAAGAAACAAATGTGAGTTTGCAACGGGAAGAGTAGAGTATTTGGGTCACTACATTGAACCAAGGGGTATTTCTACTGACCCTGAGAAGCTGAAAGCCGTGAGGAATTGGCCTCTACCCACAAGTCTTAAACAGTTAAGAGGATTTATGGGCCTTGCTGGGTACTACAGGAGGTTTGTGAAGGGATTTGGAAGCATTGCCTACCCTCAGACTGTTCTCACCAAGAAGGACGCTTTTCAGTGGACTGATGCAGCTCAACTGGCGTTCGAAAAGCTCAAGAATGCTTTATGTATGTCACCAGTTCTTGCATTGCCGGTCTTTGACAAACAATTTGTCGTTGAGACAGACGCTTGTGGGACATGTATAGGAGTTGTTTTGATGCAAGAGGGTCACCCTTTGGCATATATAAGCAGACACCTAAAGGGTAAACAATTACATTTATCCATCTACGAGAAGGAGCTATTGGCAGTGGTTTTCGCAGTACAAAAGTGGAGGCATTACCTGTTGAATGACCATTTTGTCATCAGAACAGACCAGAGGAGTTTGAAGTATCTCTTAGAGCAGAGGCTGAACACCCCTATACAACAACAATGGTTGCCTAAGTTGCTTGAATTCAGTTATGAAATACAATACAGACAAGGAAAAGACAACCTTGCAGCTGATTCTCTTTCTAGAATCAAGGGATCAGAAGTGTTGAA
>JAKUCM010009996.1:0-15220 GCA_023374145.1 Lepidium sativum | reverse complement strand
AGTCAATTAAGTTTCCAAAAAATGTATTCACAAAACGACATCTAATATAGAAATACTTTAATTTCAAAGTACATATGGGTTCAATAAACCAACGCATCTTCTTAATTGAACCGACATAATTTTTTAATTTTAACTGTCTTTTATAACTTGCCATGTTCTTCTCCACGACTCTCTCTCTGTCTCTTTCATCTTCCATATATATACCTCACATTTTCTTCAATCTCTTAGCACTATTCCCAGAGTGATAATAATACTGCACAACTTAAAACCGGTTTAGATCAAACCGGTTTAGTTTCAATGGATAATCTGTTGTGCGACGAGTCATGGCTTTCAGGTCCTCTATCTCCGGAACCTTTACCATATATCCACCACAATTACGTGACGGAGATGATTGCAAAGATGAATGAAGAGACGGTTGATGAAGCCTTTTCAATGGATTTAAAGAAAGAATCATGTATCAGTAATCATGGAGACATGTGTGTTGAGTTTTTCGTCTCGAAGAAGTTAACAGATTCTAGGTTTCAAGCAGTTCAATGGCTAATTCAGGTTTCAAACATTTTCGTTGATGAATTTTCGCATTATTATGTCCAATCGTACGTAGATTTATTTATATTTAATTTACATGATTTTTGTATATTTTTATCAGACTCGGAGTAGGCTTAATCTTTCATTTGAAACTCTATTCTCCGCTGTAAGTTGTTTTGATCGGTTTATCTACGTGACTAGATGCAAAGTAAGTAAATATCTAAAACATTTTTTATTTTATCGAATTATATTCTTAACTTTATTGATGGAAAATGAAAAGCTTCGATAATTATGATACAGGAACGGACGAATTGGATGGTGGAATTAGTTGCGGTAACTTCATTATCTATTGCAGCGAAGTTTAACGAAGTTATGTCTCCTTCATTTCATGACCTTCAAATGGAAGGCTTAACTCATATGTTTCATCACAAGACTGTTCTCGAAATGGAACTTATAATGTTGAAAGCTCTCGACTGGCGTGTGAACTCTATCACAAGTTACTCTTTTTCTCAAATTCTCGCGTCGAAAATCGGATTGGTTGGAGAAGATGTGATAATGAATCAAATTACTAATCATCTACTAGATGATTTATGCGGTAAGAAGATGATCATATGCATACTTACTTGCTATAGGAGAAAGAAGCAAAAAGATTCAATTAGTACTGAATTTTGAATGTTGATAGATGTGAAGATGCTTCAGTACCCACCAAGCGTTGTTGCAGCAGCAGCCATATGGATTGTTCTGGAAGAGAAACTCGTTCGATTTGATCAAATCATGAATCTCTTTGGACAAGAACAGAAGGTAAGTTAAAGTTGTTCAATTAGGGTTTCGTTTTCTACTAACAGAAACAAAGTGTACTGATGATTTTTGTTGGTATAGGAGAAACTGGTTAAATGTGTTGAAGAGATGAAATTACGAAAGATTGATCATGGATTGTCAAGGAGAAAAACTGGTGAAGTGAAGAGTCTTGTGAGTGGAATGCAGAGAGTTGAATTGGTTGATAAGAATGGAGATTTGTCTGCAATATTTCAGATTTTACGATCTGATAAGAAGAGAGATAGAGAAGATCTCCAAGACAACATTCCTCCTGCAAAAAGAATGACAATTGTAATTTCAAATTAAACTTTGCATTTATTAAACGAAGCAAACCACATTTTGTACTTTACTACTAAATAAGAGAATATTTGTTAGTTCTTACACAAATTGTAGTCTCAACTGTAGTCTGATGTAGTGTAATGATTGATTATTTTAATAAAATATTTTGCATCCGCCACATAAAAGAAAAAAAGACATATCGTAAATAAAATTCTCTAAGTAATATGGACAATTCGTCTATCTAATTTGGATATGCCGTGTTCGGGAGGTCCATAGTATACTTGAGATCACTAAAATAGGGGGAATGGGATCATATTTACGTTACTCTGAAAATAAGTTTTTGTTTTCACACATGAAAAGTTTCAGGACAGGATAAAAAATTGGTCCTCCAAATTCCTATCAACAGCAGGAAAGAATGTGTTAAAAGGGCTTATTACAGGGGGATCAATGTCCCTTCACGGTAACGATGAGAGTTTCTCCATCATATGGTTGGCGAAGCATTTTTTTCAGCTAAATATTTGGTCTTCAAAGGGCTTATTAAGAAAACTGGGGATGGTAAAACTACTAAAGTATGGAGCGACCCTTGGCTCCCGGATAATATACCTACACCCGCACATCCTTTGAGTCTGAATTTGTTCCCGGAAATGACTAAAGAACATTTTATTGATCACAGGAATGGTACCTGGAAAGAAGTACTAGTCCATCAATATTTCGAGCCTAGCGATGTCCGGTTAATATTGGGCATTCCCATCCCCAAAAGACAGAGACTTGACTATTGGAGTTGGCATTGTACCAAGACAGGCCGGTATTTTGTCAAGTCAGGATATCAAATAATAGACTCTTCTTTGAGGCTAGATGGGGGGGCTAATCGGTCCAACGTATCAACCATTCTATGAAAATGTATGGAAATTAGATTGCCCAAATAAAATTAAACATTTTATTTGGCAGGTCTTACTGGGATGTAGTGCAGTGAACCAGAGCCTAGCACATAGAGGCGTAAACTATGATAGTTGTTGTACTCGTTGTGGTGTTGTAAGTGAGACCATTAATCACGTTCTATTTTAATGTCTGCCAACGATTCAAAGTTGGGCGGTATCATGTATCCCATCGGCGCGAGATTTTTTTCCTAGCAAATCAATTGGGTACTACTTGGACTACCTGTTTATAATAACATTTTTCCATGGCTCATTTGGAAAATTTGGAAAGCTAGGAACACAATTTGCTTCTCAAATCAAGACATAGATCCTAACAATATATTGTCGCAAGCGGAAGTAGATTATAAAGAATGGTCTGCTGCTTCAATGGAATAGGTGGATATTAAAGAACACTTACTAGTTCACACCGCCCATGAAAAGTCTTCATTGGCTTTCCCCACCACATCTAATCTAAGTTTCACAGGCTACAAATGTTTTGTGGATGCTTCCTGGAAGAATGCCGACCATCATTCGGGTTTGAGTTGGTACTGTTTTCTATATTCAGTGGGAGGAGAGCTGATGGGCGCACGTTAAGTTAACCAAAGTCTCTCGGCCCTTCATGCAGAGGTTGAACCAGTTCTTTGGACAATAAAGTCTCTCCGAAAGCTACAAATCACAGAGGTGGAGATTTCAACAGATTGTGAGATGGTTTTGAAGCTATTGAAGCACCTAGAGGAGTGGCCGGCTTTCCTTGCTTACCAGGAAGAGTTCCTCAGGCTAAGTTCCTTTTTTAAAATAGTTTTGCTCTCTCGATCATTTCTCGAGCTCTTAATCATAGATCATATACTCTCGCCCGTAGAATAAGGGTGTCTGGCCATACTTTTTGATGTATCCCTCCTCTTTATTTTGTAATAATATATTTGTCGTTGACAAAAAAATAAATAAATAGAATTCTCTAAAAATAACCAAAAATTTGATCTAATGGTTTATTTCATCTTTCATTCCAAATGAATATTTTGATCGATCTTTTAATTACTAATTTTTAACACACCATACTACTCTTCAAATCTATAGATTTAACACATATATATTAAATTTAAGCAAATATTCAGTAACAACATCAGTAAAATCATAAAAAATCATTACATCACATAAGTAAACAAATAAATAAATGACAAATAAAATTTTTAGACATGTATTTCTCCAATAAATGATCAACTAATTCATATACTTGTTTTATGTAGTTTCTAGATATTTTATTTAGGTTTTTTTATTGCAACTTTTAGGTTTTTATTTTAAGTTTTTTTGATAATTATGTATTTTTAATTCATGTTTTGTTATTACTAAAATAATATGTTTAATATTTTCTATTCTAATTTTTAAAAATTTGGTAATTCTTTAGCTATAAAATAAATAAATTAAATAAAATTAATATTTTGTAAAGAGAGAGTCATGTCCAAAAAATAAAAGAAAAATAGAAACCTTCATATTTGAAGCAAAAAAATAGAAATTTTCAAATTAAAAGAAAGATTTGAAGCATCATTACAAATATTTATAAAAAATTTAATTTACTTATTTTCGAATTTTTATATGTTAGCTTATATCATTTGGGCTTAATTCCGAAACCATTATTTGTTTTTCGACAACTTTTAGTAATATATGAGGTTATTGATCATACAAAACAAGAAAAAAAGAAGCAAAAACCTACAAATTCTGGTAGTGAGAACACGTGGCAGAAGATGAATGGAGTAGAGGACCAAACTAAGTATATCCACAAGCTCAGCTCTGCAGATAAAGAAGATTGGAGACGAAGGAAATGGATATCGTAGATTCCTTTTATAAATTAAAATAAAACAAAAATGAGCTCGACGGCGTTGACGTCATCTCTCTTTCATCCTTTATCGACCTTGTCGACGTATGGTCATGGTCAGAGCCGGAAGCTCTGTTTCAGTCGGAAGAACCAATCTCTTGTTGTCCGAGCCGCAAAACGTCCTGAAGGGGTAATTAAATTCGTTGAACCTTTTCTTAAACCATCAAATTTCAGTGGTAATTAAAAATCGTGTTTTTGTAGGTGATAGTTCCAAAAGTAGAACCCAAATTCATACCTGCGTTTCTGGGATTCACTTCAACAGCTGAGATATGGAACTCAAGAGCTTGCATGCTTGGTCTCATTGGAACTTTCATAGTTGAACTAGTGAGTTTCAGATTGGATTCTTCTGCAGTAAACGATTTTTGACATGCGAGGCAACGACATCATTGTTTTGTTTTTCAGATTCTGAACAAGGGAATACTGGAAGTGATTGGTGTAGAGATTGGGAAAGGACTTGATCTTCCTCTGTAATGTGTGTTCATCTTATATCAAAGTTGATTAATTATACACAAAACGTAAAATTTGTTATGGAAGTATGAATCTTTTTTGAGGTTTCTTCACAACTATTGTTAAGGGGTTTAAAGGACACGAGTGGTGCGAGCATCAATGACTGATGCTTTTGTTAATGGCTCTGAGAGTGTCAATGCTTCTGAAAGAGAGATGCGTTTGTTTCTCCACGCAGATTCTGCCCATGATTTCATTTTCTCTCCTTCACTTCTTCTGTTTTCTTGAATCAGTAGTAACTCTGCATACCCACCTGCGTAATCAATAGATCCAACCAGATTACTTAGCTAACTTTAGAATCGTTTCTGTTTGAAAGCAAAATCGAGCGAAAAGCTTACCTCTTGCTAGAGCCATTACTTCTCGACTTTCCATGTTGACTATCCCTATATAGAGTACCGAAACATTGGTTAGGATAATCGTCTTTGTCTCGATAACCTGCGAAATAAATGTCTATAAGTACCTTCCGAATCCAGTGAAGGTGCTTTCATAAGCTCCAATGCTTTTCTGAAGAGACCCTGAGATGCAAAAGAAGAAAAGGTGTTAGGTGGAGAAAATTCCAAAGTTTTTTGAGTGTGAAGAAACTTGTGTCTGACCTCTTGAATCAGGATAGAACTAGAACGTTCTTGCTTTGCTTTGTTTCCGTACATCAGTGCCACAGCAGTTAAAACCACACCAACCTTAGGATGATTGCCTCCTGATTAAATTAAGCATGAAGAAAGTGCAGAATCCGTTAGTTTGGTGCTTTAATCACTGAGTACTGATGGCCAAACTAAAGTATGCCACGCAGTACCATAATGTTCCTCAGCCATTGTCAATGCGCGTGTCAGTGTCTCCTCCGCAATACCAAAGTTTCTAACAAAAGCAAAGCTAAGTACAAACTGAGTCTAATGATATGACAAAAAAATTCACACTATAACCTGTATGTACAAACTTAAACCCTACCCAATGTGTGACTCGAGCTGACCCAGGGCAACTGTAGCTGCCAACGAAACTACCTTCAAATTCATGTTACAAGAACACATAGATGTTTTGGTGTCTGCCACATGTTCAATTGCCTTTTGATACATCTTCTTTGCCATTTCAAAGTTTCCAGTAGCGTGCAAGAATTCACCATAGGAAAATGCAATGTTGCCTATTTTTGTGTAGTCATTACGAGGCCCTCAAAAATCAGGCAAGATAAATAGATAGGCTAACTCCAGATAAAAAGACTAGAGTGTACCTTTGCAGCTTCCATGATCCCCAAGTCTTCGAAATAAAGATTGGGCTGCAAACAATAACCTTACCGTAAGCTATACACAAACTAAGGGCATAATGTGGGATTTTTAATTTAAAAAAAGAGAGAAAAATAAGGCAGGTTTACCTGATTCGATACTTCCTTTCACTAGCTCAGCGAGGCCTTTGATTGCTTCAGCAGTAACAGCCACGTCTTGATTCTCATGGCCTCTCTCTTTAACCAACTGTAGAAATTCTTCAGCAACATTCAATGAATTATCATCCTAAACAGGAAAATATATAATCAGATTTCTATAGAAGTTCCTAGATGTAGAGATAAACACATAGCAGCATTGTTGTAACTTGAACCTGTCCTGACTCAATCAGCAGACCAACAAGGGCTTCCACAGCAACAACTGAAAAGCGAAAGAAAGTTTCAGACAAAAATAGACACTCAAAAACTCTAAGTTACATAGCAAAAAATCCAGTCAAACCTCTAATAGCCAACGATGAGAGTGTCAGATTCATGACTTGTTTGAGGCGTTCAATGGCCTCACTACCGTTTCCACTGTATAACATAGCATACCAAAACATATATGTTTATAAAATATTAACATTTCAACTGGAAAAAAAACGAGAGTGATAAGGGAGAAAAAGATGAACCTTTCGTATGATATATCAGACATGGCAAGCAAAACTGTTGCTTTCGAATCTTGAGAAACCTGATTATCTTCCGGTTGATTCCCGAGGCATTGTTCGAGAACTAGCATCCCTTGAGCATAAGATTCATCTGCAAATTCAGAACTTGCAGAAAGCCATCTCAGAAAAATTAGCCAGAAACAAGGGTTTAAGGGCCTGAAACTCCGATGATTAAAAAATAACTCGTAATTACTATATAGAAGAAAAGGACCTGACTTTTGAGACCTAGCATGAGAAAGGGCGTAATTGACCATCTGAATGGCAACATGATTCGCGTTTGGAACACTGATTTCACCGTGAATAAATCTCAGTGGCGTCGAGTATCGAACAAGGCTTCCTCTAACGGAGATCGTGCGGCTATGAATCGTTGCAGCAGCTGCTCTTGAAAATTTGGCAGCCGCGTGAAGCATAATCGCTCGATTTTCTTCCTCTAATTCACAAGAAAGGTCTAACGGAAAACTCAGGAAAGTTTGGAGCTCGTCATCGTCGCCGTCACTATTGTGGTGGTGGCCAAATTTCAGTCGGTTTAATTTAAGCTTGGTTTAGATTAATTTGAGTCGGACTTCTGATAACCAATAAGCTCAAAAATAATA
This sequence comes from Lepidium sativum, assembly GCA_023374145.1. Classification (NCBI taxonomy): domain Eukaryota; kingdom Viridiplantae; phylum Streptophyta; class Magnoliopsida; order Brassicales; family Brassicaceae; genus Lepidium; species Lepidium sativum. The sequence goes on along the minus strand of JAKUCM010009996.1, from coordinate 7,808 downwards.
AAAATTAATTAAGAAAATCCAGAATTTTCAGTAAAATTATATTTTTAGTTTTGCTTTTATTTTTGAAGAATGTAATTCAGTACTGTAAATTTTTAATTTGTAGATTTTTTTGTGGTCCTGATTCTATTAAAACTGTTTAATGATTCTAAAGTAGTTTATATCTATTATTTTTCTTCTCAAATTTTTTTATAACATTGACAAACGTTATTTTTGGCAATTGAATTCAGGTAGAAAAATAGTATAGATAGCACTCAACCAATTCTTCAATTAATCTAAATTATTTATGCTATATATTATGTAAAAAGGTTTTAAGTTTTGTTATCTTAGTTTAAGAGCATTTCCAATAAAGATAAATCCAAAATGAGTATTTTAACATTTTAATAGTAATATTTTAATTAAAAGTTTGTGCACAATTAAATTTTAATATTTTTAATAGAAATTGAATAAATTAGAATGTGACAACATACTAGAGGGGTTCTTAAAATATATTTTATGATATTTTAAAGTTCCTAAATAAGAATCTCTTATGGTTTCTTAAACGTTATTTCTTACACTTTTTACTTTTTTAATATCTTAAAATTTTAAGAATTTTCCTACCACTATTGAAGGTGGTTTATTATATACAACTTTGCAAGATACTTATGTACCAAAAACTGCAACCTCCCCACTTACTATAAAGATGAAGTCTAGAGTCTAGTGACATTCTTGGCTTCAATCTCTATCATTACCTTTTAAGAACAAACTCAACAAAATAATAAAACATAAAGAAAGAGAATGTAATGATTTGTTTGTGCAACTATTAGCTTTTGTTTAAGAGAAAGCAAATCCCAACATCGAAGTAATGCATATATGCTCTTTGCTGAATTTGCTCTACAAAGTGAAATTGGTCATCTTTAGAACTATGAAAGTAAGTTAATCTTAATCCAATAAATCTAACTTTGAGAGACATATGAATCTTTTCTTTTTCTTTTAATCCTACTTTAACCCATTCTTAAAAACAAAAGTGAATATAGAGAAGGCTCACAAAGAAGCCTCCTCTATCTTTTCTCTTTCCCACTAATTCCATGAAAGACTCATCAGCTTATAAAAAGGTTACCACTTAGCACTTCCCAATACCACTTCACCACAACATACACATTTAGTCTTGCGACTCAAGTTTCCACTTCTTCCTCAACCACGACCTCCTCTCAAATTCCTTTATTAATATTCTCTTCAAAAATTACCACAAGAAAAGCAAACTTTAGAGAGAGTGAAAGCTTCTGATCCCCACATCACAGAACAACCATGGCCAATTTTGCAACTCTCTTCCTTCTCTTTCTCACTATCTCACCCTTCTTATCCTCCTTCACTGGTACTACAAAACTTTGGATGTTAAATGCATAAAAATGGCGTCTTTATCTGGTTTCTAAACGTTTTCGTTGTTGTTTGATTGCAGATGGATCTCAGCTGATTCTAGTGAATAACTGTCAAGAGAGCATATGGCCAGGAATTCTCGGCGGAGGAGGCCAAATAACGCCGAAAGACGGTGGCTTTCACATGGGAAGCGGCGAAGAAACCATAATTGACGTACCTGATAAATGGTCAGGTCGAATCTGGGGTCGACAAGGCTGCATTTTTAACGAAAACGGTAAAGGCTCATGCCAAACCGGAGATTGTAATGGTGGCTCAATCAAATGTCAAGGAACCGGTGGTGAACCACCAGCAACTGTCGTGGAAATGACATTAGGCACATCTTCTTCGCCTATTCATTTCTACGATGTAAGTCTCGTAGACGGATTCAATCTCCCTGTGTCAATGAAACCAATCGGTGGTGGAGTTGGATGTGGCGTTGCGGCTTGTGAAGTGGATTTGAATGTTTGTTGTCCATCAGCTTTGGAAGTTAAGAGAAATGGCAAAGTGGTTGGTTGTAAAAGTGCTTGCTTGGCGATGCAATCAGCTAAGTATTGTTGTACCGGAGCATATGCGAATCCTCAGGCTTGTAAGCCAACGCTCTTCGCTAATCTGTTTAAAGCCATTTGTCCTAAAGCCTATAGTTATGCCTTTGATGATTCTAGGAGTTTAAATAAGTGTAAGGCTTCTCGTTATGTCATCACTTTCTGTCCTCCAAAGTGAAGGATCTTCATTGTTCTTTTTGTTAAATGCAGTTGCTCGATGTGGTACTGTATGGTCTGGTTTTAGGTCAAGGAATGAAAAAATATTAGATCCCACAGAATACACAAACCAAATAAAAAATTTGAACTGAAAAGTGAAAAGAAATTTGATAATTATAAAGTGGTTTAATCCACGGATTCCGTTTATGGGGCAAAAACAGGTTTAATGCTTACTCACAAAGAGCTTTTGTCTCTAAAGAGAAGAAGGTTCATTATAGAATGTGACCCACAGTGAATTTAAGAGCTGTCTCTCCTCTGTAGCTGCTGAGAGATCCTCTAGTGACATTAAGCTGATTCCTTTGATCCGATCTTCTAGAATCTGTTTCAGTTTCTCATCGCCTTTCTCTATTCTAAAACCACAAGCAGTACAGTCTTTTCTAGCTTTGGCGAGCTCAAGCAATCCTAGAAGAGCAGCTTCTCTTACATCAGCATCAATGCTAGACACGAGGTTCATCATCAAATGGTGAAGCCCGAGTTCTATAGCAATATCACAGTCTGAGTCATTCTCTTGTAGAAGATAATGCAACAAGTTTAAAGCTTTCCTGAAGAATGATAAAGCAATGACAAAAGCTTTGGAAAATTAGCCAAACGCGGAACAAAGTTTACAACGTTGTGTTTTCTCGAAGTTCAACGTAATGAGAGTATTACCTTTGAAATCTCTGACTATCAGATTCCAAAGCATCTCTTAAACCGGAGTAACCATTTGCATTCCGGAAACCCGTGATCCCAGTTTGATTATTGCGAATTAAAGCTGTACGCCAAGCATAAAGAAGCAGACCACAAAACAGTCATCAGATTCTCAATAAAACAAGTTAAAGAAAAAGAGGTATTTGATTGCCTAATCTAAATTTATTAAGACTTAGAGCAGCTTACATGATATTGCACCGAGTGCCTGTGTTTGAGAATGCATATCGGTGTCTGAAGTAAAGTTCAAAAGCAATGACTCTAAGCCATTGGCTTGCATAACCGATTCTTGACTTCGAGGATTGTTCTCAACTATTGTGCTTACGACATCAGCAGACTTTGCCCGGATATTAGCATTGGAGATTGTGAGGTAGCCAAGAAGAGGTACCAAGCCTCCAATGGAATGAAGATCTACTCATATATTCAAAGAAGCACACGTCAAGCCAAGCTATCAAAAGACAACTATCGTTAAATAAATTAAAAGCTCAAACTTTGAAAAGATTCACCATTGGCCATATCAATCGATTCAACATGCTCCTTCAACTCATCCAGCAAATCTACCACATGATTATAACTCAAATTTTAGTAACCACAATAGGGAAGTATGTAAAAAAAACAAGTGTGAATGGGATTTTCAACCTTGGATATCTAGAGGGGTAACTTCATGAGCCTCCAGAACTTCAGGAGGTGTCTGCATAACTTGTGTAATCTCCTTCATCCGCTTGACTACATCTACCGTTTGCGACTGCATAGCCTCTGCAAACCATTTTCGATCCTCCTCGCTGTCTCACCAAACAATTTCAAATCAACAAAACCACCTCAGAACAGTTTCTTTGCATAAGTTTATGAGCTTATGTGTATATTGGCAAAGAGCAACAGATATACATTTTCCGTTACAGAACACGTAGGATGCCTTAAAGTCATCAAATCAGAACTTATAAGTGAACACAGAAATACCCAAAAACTGACTCAGAATCACACAATTTTCTACAACTCAAACAAACATTCAACGAAAGGCAGATGAAGCTAAAGTCTATGACCAATAAAACCTAATAATACGAAGTTCGTACCTTAACTGGCGAGTAGGCCGAGTACCATCGGCGTGAGAAAGACTCCATTTCAGTAATCCGTCCCAGTTAGGTCCGCCTTTTGCCATTGAAGCAAAGAGAGACAGTCTGTGAAAGTGAGACAATGACGCCAATAGCTTGGGCCTTAAAGATTCATATTAACTTATAATGGGCCTATACAGGCCCAATTACCAACTCAAAATATCTTTCAAAGGGCCCACCTTATCCACACACACAAAAAAACACTGAAGACCCCAAAAATCTAACGAAATAACGCTATCCATTTCCAAGAGCGACAAGTCACGAATCAAATCCAAATTCGTGACCTTTCCATAAATCAAAATCACATCTTTACTTCGCGCAAATCAGAATCACTTAACTTAAAACACTCAAAAACATGGCAATTATTCCGGCAATGCAGACGACGTTCGTATTGTCAACGAACTTTCTTAAACAATCAAAACCTTCTTCTTCTTCTTTGTGGGGATCATCGTCAAACAATGTAATTCTTCCTAGAAACAAAAGATCGTCTTCCTCCGTAATTGTCTCCGCCGTCGGTGATGTATCTTCCGACGGAACTATCTATTTGATTGGAGGAGCCATCGCCGTTGCTCTCGTCGGAACTGCTTTTCCGATCCTCTTCAAACGCCAGGACACGTAACCACTCTCAATCCTTTTTATCTTCTTAAAACTAAACCGGTTTTGATGATAGTTAAACCAAATTAGATTCAGTTCTGGTTTAGGAAAACTAACCGGATTTGGTTTAGGTGTCCGGAATGTGACGGAGCAGGATTTGTGAGGAAAGGAGGAGTGACTTTGAGAGCGAACGCAGCACGAAAGGATCTTCCTCAGATCGTTTGCACTAATTGCCAATGGACTTGGAAAGCTTAACCAGATTGATAAATAACTCTACATCTCTCTGTATCTTCATCTATGTATAAGAAAACTCCATTTTCATTTCTCTTCTTCTCTGTACCTGAGAGTGTTCGGTTTTCAGAGGAGCCTGGAATGATCAATGGCTGCACAATTCATCTTCTTCTTGTAAGTTTTTTTCTTGCTTGTGTAGCTAAAAGTAATCGTTTGAGTTTGCAAAGGCTTTAATTGTGTATCATTCATATATCGGTCTGACTCAAAACGTTTTGATCCAACTTGTTCTGAATCTATCATCACTAGATAATACAACAGACGCATCGTTACACATCATTTGTTGGTCTAATCTTAGACTTTGATATATCATAATAAATTATAGTTTCCAAATTACCAGTTAGTAGATTAACACTTAAATCATATATATATTAAATTAAAATGATCTCAACTTCTAATTCCGGGATATCAGGAGCTTACATGGCAACCTCAACGAAACCGTCTACATGAAACAACCGCCTGGATTCATAGACTCCCAACGACCACATCACGTTTGCCGCCTCAACAAAGCCGTCTATGGTTTAAAACAAGCTCCAAGGGCCTGGAATGCACGATTTGCCACATACATCAAGCGCCTCGGCTTTTCATCAAAGTAAAGTCGATGCTTCCCTTTTTTGTTTACAAAAACGGATCGCATATGGCTTATCTCCTCCTTTATGTAGACGACATTCTTCTCACGGCTTCCTCACACAGCGTGTTAAATGCTATGATCGCCTCACTCAAAACCGAGTTCCCAATCACGGACCAAGGCCAACTCAGATACTTCCTTGGCATCGAAGCAACATTCAATACTAATGGTTTTGTTTTTGTCACAGGAGAAATATATTTCCGACTTGCTCCTTAGAGTCGGAATGCAGGACTGCAAAACCATCTCCACCCTTGTTGACGTCAATGCCAAGCTAAAGGCCGAAGCTGGTCCGCGGATACAGGATCCGACGATGTACCGAAGTCTAGCGGGCGGCTTACAATATCTCACCTTTACGCGGTCCGACATCACATATGCCGTACAACAGGTCTGTTTGTATATGCATGACCCTCGGGCCTCCCATTTACATGTCTTTGCATCGAATACTCCGCTACATCAAAGGTACACCATCACAGGGTCTCCAAATCACTAAAGCCGCAGCTCAGACGCTCACGGCCTACACGGGACGCAGATTGGGCTGGCTGCGCAGACACGAGACGCTCGACCTCGGGCTACTGCATCTTCCTCGGCTCAACACTTCTCTCCTGGTCCGCGAAGCGACAAACCTCGGTCTCCAGATCCAGCGCCGAAACCGAGTACAAGGGCGTCGCGAATGCTGTCGCAGAGACGTGCTGGCTACGCAACATGTTGCTTGACCTACACGCCACCGTATCTCATGCGACCATTGTATACTGCGACAACATCAGTGCGGTCTACATGTCCACAAATCTTTTGCAACATCAGCTTACCAAACATGTCGAGATCGATATACATTTCGTCAGGGAGAAGGTCGCCAAGGGTGAAGTTCGAGTCATAACATATCCCTGCACGTCAACAATATACTGACATATTTACCCAAAGGACTTCCTGCCATACTCTTCAATCAATTCAAATCTAGTCTTGGCGTCATTACAAAACCGACGCTGCAATTGCGGGAGGGTATTAGATAGAGTATATTCCACTCGATATACTCTTCTTAGTCAAAGTTAAATAATGTATTCCTAGAGAATAGGAACGTAGCTAACAGCTTTGTTGTATATATTGGTTAATCGATCATTGAATAAAGAACACTTTTGATACAACTTAAGAGAGCTTATATCAACCAGAGTGTGGCGCAAGTAAATACCAAGTTTTAAGGAATAAACCGTTCTCTTTGTCCTCGCAAAAGAGGTCTCATTAAACACATTCTCGTTTCAAGCTTCTTCATATACTCGTCAACGATCAAGATTTGAATTGATCCATTTTATTGTTTTATTTTCAAAACATTTAAAAGACCAAAGAATGAAAAACTGTCATTAGTCTTTTCTTTCACATGATATAGCGTGAATACGGTCTAAGATTTAGTTACGTATTATCTCTATATGATTCTTCCGCCACGTCAACGTGTCTACTTTGTTTTTTTTGATAAAAGTCTATTTAGACCATATGCATTGGTGTTATTCTCAAGGGTCTCTTAAAAAAAACAAAAAAATTTGAAAAACGGAACCACGTGGCGAACCCGTATTGGTTCCGTTTTTTTTTTAATTCTTTTTTTTTTTTTTAAGAGACCCTTGAGGGTCTTTCTAATGATCATGCTCTTAGTTGCTTTTTACTAATCACCTCGCAAGAAACGTTTCGAATAAATTTCTATTAGTCCACTGGACGCAATCTTCGTCGCTGTAAGATCTTCTTAGAGCATCTCTATCAGTACTATCTAACCCAATCTTATACTCGATTTGTCTATGATTGTGATCCTAACTTTTTGGGCTTCGAATTACATCTCAGATACTTCTCTATGTGGAGTTATATGTAAGTACTAAACTCCCTTTAATTCATGTCTTTCATATGATGATGCAAGATCTTAACTTCGACCAAATTTTTTTTTCTGTTTGGTAGGCATCTTGTGTGGAATACATAATCATGATGAGTGATAATTTGTCAGGAATGTTCCCAAAACACTTCCTTATACATCTCTGGATTATCTCTAGATTCTAATCAAATTTTTGCCAATTACCACCACACTCATTGTTCTTCCAACTGTCTGGCTCAAAGACCTCAGCTTATTGTCCTATCTTTCAGGTTCACATTGTAATTAATAAATTATCTCTGAAATTTGATCTCTTTGATTCTGACATATATGTTCTTAGCCGGAGGTGTCTTCTCTTCAATCTTGCTTGCACTTTGCCTCTTCTGAACTGGTTCAGATCGGCGGAGTTGGATTCCACATAACCGGAAATCTCTGAATTTTAACTAACATGCCTGTCGCGATAGGAGATCTATGGGTTCTGGTTTTGGAAGTCACTCTGTCTGTCCCAACAT